>JAJOOR010086627.1:0-12067 GCA_036250505.1 Solanum acaule | reverse complement strand
AAATATAGCGTAGATTATACACATATTTCAAACTTCCCTTCATTTCAGCTGTAGCTTCCAAATTGATCTTATTGACGACACTGCTACAACCACAGCATCTATCTCTGCTGAATTAGGAGAAAAATTACTGTCCATGACAGCAGAAGACATGTTTGACATAACCTGCACTAAGGTTATCTCTCATTCCCACTACCTACTTGTACACACTTATTGTCATAATACCATATATCTTTAGCACAAACACTTTACCACATATACTTCGTTCTAAACTGTTTGTTCTAACTTGTTACATTTACAACGACAATCATTGTCTCTTAATCATGTCCATGAGAGAAAGATTCTAAAGTCCATTAAAAATATTAATGTGACTATCATTTTCTGTGTACCACAGCTGTAATGGCTGCTATCACAAATGCACATGTTTATTACTTTCTTGATCTGTCAAATATTTTATTTTTAATAAATTAAAAAAGAATAATTTTTTTATTATATCCTTAATTTATTAATATTAAGTTAATATTTTTTTAAAATATAGTAAGTAAATATATTTGGAACTCTATCAATTAATATAAAATGATAAATTCATTATATTAATTATTATTTTTTAATAAATATTTCAAGTTAAAATTTGACAAATAAATAAGGAAGAAAGAAGTAATAGAGTTTTGATGGGGATAAGTTTCTAAGCTCTAAAGTCAATGCAATTACAATAGCTTATATTCACTAACAAATTGTAACATCAATCTAAGAACTCAATTTATGAGTTCAATTCACAAGAGCGAACTTTAGACATAGAGAGATATTTTAGAGCAACTTATAGAAATTTTATTAATTTATGAGCTGGTTATCTAAATATATTTTAATTTATAATATTACGAATCTTACAAGATTTTGGTGCGTTCAAATGCCTGTATCTCGAGATTTATAAAATTAAAATTAGATGTAATTTATTCTAGATACATTATATTCAAGTGGATTCACATATATCTGGATATATAACAAATTTTGCCTGTCTCCCTTCCATATCTTTCGCATGTATCTGATATCCCAAATACATGCAATCACATCAGATACATGCAAATGCATGTATCTAATCTGTATCAAGTGTAATTCACATGTATTTGTGACACGTGACTATTTCGTTCGGCGTTCTCCCCATCTCACTCACCTCTCTCCCTATTTTAGTGTAACTAGTTTCCGAACTAGCAAGTAATAAATATGATATGAGTTTTATTAACACCATAGTGTAATCATTAACAAAATAAAATAAAATAAAAAAGTACAAGCTAAAATTGATGAACACTCATTCAATTTGAATAACTTCTTTATTGAGTGATAAATGATTAATGGCTTAAGTCATGCAGCCCCTTAAAGTTATTCGCATAATTCGCTTAGACACCTCAACTAAGATTAGTACCTATTGAACACTTTTACCAATTCAAAAATTGTTCCTATTAGGCATTTTATGATAATCAACAAAATATATGAAGAGTGTGTGATACACTTGCGGTGACGTGGCAAAACGGCTAATTAAAAAATAACATGTGGCACTGGACCCCGGAAATTATAAAAAAAATAATTTTGTTTAAAATTATTTCAAAAACTTTTTATATCTAATTTTTTTTAAAAGAAAAAGAAAAAAAATGAAAATGTCAACCTATTCTACCCAACCCCACCCCTACCCAACCCCCTTTCATCTTCATCTTCTTCCCAGAACACATTCTTTCTCAAATCACAAAACCTAATTCTTTTCAAATAACTTGAAGATTAACTTTTAAAAATATGCATTTTCATACTAAGAGTGAAGAAGAAAGAAAATTTTGCCGGCGGTTATTCATTTCTACATCGATGACAAAATGAAATTGATAGCTCAAAAATTAATTCTTTCAAATTTTTGAATGTCATTTTTGATAAATTTAATGGGTTTATATATGAATTTGAGTAAAAATCTTTGTTCGAAAATTGTGATAAATAAATATCGGCTAACTTATTTTATACGTAAAAATCATTTATCTTCTTTCTTCTTCTTCATATTTGTTCCTTATTTTTATGAGATTTGAAATAAATCATACGAAAGAAAGTCTTACTTTCTTTCAAATCTGAATCTTCATAGTTGATTTTCATTTATCTTCATATTTGGAGGAAATAATATTCCTTTTTTTATAAAAAAGAAAGAAAAACAATGTTGGAGCTACAATGAAGAAAGTTTTGCAAACTAAAGTATGAAGAAGATGATAGGTAGGGAGTGGGGTCCTTCTCTTTTTGGAAAAAAGTGTAAATGAAAGAAGAAAAATATTTTTAAGTTAATTATAATGACAAGTGTCAATAAAAGAAGAAAAAATGTAAAAAAAATTCAAAAAGACACTATTTTGAATCTTTTCACGCACTTCAGGGAAGTGCAAAACACATTTTTTGTCATATCAACGTTTTGTGTTTAATAGGTATATGTTTTGAACAATTTAGGTGTTCAATAGGTATAAGTCTTAGTTGAGGTGTCTAAGTGAATTATGCAGACAACTTTAAGGGGCGGTCGATGACTTAAAGCTATGATTAATTATTGTTGAACTACAAAATAGAATAACTGAATTAATTTACTCATTAATATCCAATTCAACTTTTCAGCTTCTCTAACTTTCTATAGCAATTGATGAAAGGTTTTCAATTGGTTGATGTAAGTTGTAGCAATCAATTTGAGCCACCAACGTTTTATACTAAATTATGAGCATTATCTTTAATAAATACAAACATTTTCTTTTTATTGTATGAAATTTGTGTATTTATATTTTTATATTAAGTTTTCTTTTAAATGATAGTTTTTTGAAAGGTAAAATAATTGTTTAATTTTAAATGGGTGATTTGGTAATTTAATTTTTCACTTTTAGAATAAATATGATAGTAGATGATATGATATGCTAATGTAGGGGCAAAATAATATGATATGATGATTGATGATAATAAATTTTTTAATATAAAAATAATAAACCAGAAAATAAAGAGGAAAGAAAAGAAAAAGAAAACATTTTTGAGAAGTAATTAATGAAGGAGAATATGAATGTCCTCGACCATTATAAAATTGATTGAATTAAGTGTACGTGAGAACTAAAGTGCTACTGCTCCACTTTCAAATCATCCTTTTCCAATTCATGTAATTTTATTGTAATATATTATTTTTTTTAACTTATGGTGCAAAATAATTACTATTTAGTTAAGTATTAATTCAGTATAAGGATAAAATGGTTATAAATTTGAAAAACACACCTCAAGTAATATGTAATGATGTGTGCATTACACTCTATCTTTTTTTAAAAAATAAAAAAATTGAGACATGAATTGCCACGTGGAAATCAATTCCACTGAGGCAAGAAGTTAAAAATGAAAATGAAGAAAAAAACAAATTAACCTGTAAAGAAGAAAATGAAGAATATAATGGAGAAGAATAATTCTACCATGGCAATTCATGTGGCAATTTTTAAAAAGGAGAAGGAAAAATGGTTGGAAAATGATGAAAAAAAGGGGAGAGTTTAGGGTTTGATAATCATTTAATTATTATCCTAATATCCAGGCTTGAAATTTAATCAAAGTCTTAATTTGATCTAGATAAGAAATCATAATATTTAACACTACTAAATTAATTAGAATTTTACCTTACATAAAAGAAGAAATTCTATCTATTTAAGTAATATTTAAGACTTTAAAATTAATTAAAGTCCTAAAATAGTCATGAACCATGTGCATAAGAGGCATCTCAGAACATTTTCATCTGATTTCAAAGCAAAATGTGTAAACTGACCAAACATAGCTCGGGACAATTATTGAGAGATATAAAACGATATTATTTCGAAAAGGGAAAAGAGTTTGATATACCACTCAACTCTGTCATTTAGAGTTAATATACCCCTCAATATGAAAGTGATTCATATATGCCCCTATTGTTATACAAATTACTCACATATACCCCTTTTCTCTAACGAAAGTGAAAAAAATAATTTTAGCTTAATGTCACGCCCCGAGTCTACATTCTGGACGTGATCAGCACTCGAGAACCATTTTTGATCCCCAAGCGAACCTTTGACCTGAATTACTATAACTCACATGACTCTACGTAATACGCGGAAGCTTAAATAGATGAGCATTTAGAAAACTCTTAAATCACTGCCTTGATATACTTAACATAAGTCATAAGTTAAACAAACATCCTAAGAAAACAATGGAAACATCTGATTCTATCTATCTATGAAGTCTCTAACAATTCAAGATAGATGTCGGGACAAGACCCATAATATCTCAAATACTACTAAAACGGAAATGAAAATTGAGTCTCCCGAAAGTAAGGAGGCCTCACCAAATAATGTCTACTAGTGTTAGGTGATCTCAACGAAACGCATGTTGATGATCCTGAACACCTGTTTCTGCATCATAAAAGATGTAGGTTGAATGGCGTCAGTATATTGAATGTACGAGTATGTAATATGGCTAAGTAAAATAGAAACTGAACTGAATGACTGAAGACAACTCAACAGAATCAATACATGAACATGAAGTGTAAACCATTTCAACTTTACCATAAGCTATGCAATAAAAGCAATATGAAAAATAATATACTTTACTTGTGGAGAGTTTCTCTAACCGACAATCATTACCATGAGCCTAACAATGGTACAATGTTTCGCCCACGTTGCATGGTGTAGCGACATGTTCTCGTCGTTATAGAAAAGTCAATGGGGAAAGAATTAGGGTCAGAAAAAATTTTGGTAGTAGCTTGAGATTTCCTAACCTAGTCCAGATTTGGACGAAATCGGAGTCATGTGAGTCTAGGGAAATCTGGTAACAACTGGGTGATTTAATTATTATTTTGATTACATGAATAGATAGCTAAGACTTTAAGGAACATGTACGACTTTACGGAATTGAATTCAGGCGAGTAGAACTCCTGAAACTGAACTTAGCGTGAACGGGTGTTTTCTGAGCGTCAAGGGTTGAAGGTGTGTTGTGAAATGGAGGCTTGGAATTCAAATTCCTACATTTTGTCTCCATGCATGCCACCATAGCTAGATGGTGGAAGCTTTAGCGAGATGGGTCCCGCCGTAGCGGGACAGATGCGACTTAAGTCGGAAATAAAACCCCAAAAATGTTTTATTTTGCACTTTTCGACTTTGAGAGCTAAGGAACGACCCCAGGGGTTTTATTGACAGTTTTCCACCATTGTTGAGGCAAAAGTTAAGATTTTCACTCCCCGAATTCATTTTTCGATCCGTAGAATGTAAATTCGTGGGTAATTATTGTTAGGGAAGGGTTTTGATATGAAACTAATGGTGGAAAAAGCCCTAAATTGGGTATTAGGATCTTGGATTGGTGTAGGGTTATTGAGTTTGTTATAATCCGGATAATTAGACCTTTGATTGTTGACCCTTGCCTTAATTGTATATTTTTAGACCACGAACACACAGGAAGAATCCGGAAAGGAAGATTTAAGTGTCTTAGGGGATTCAAGCTTGGATTCGAGATAGGTGATGGTTGTGATTTCATGTTGATGTGATATATGTTTGTAATTGCTCATTATAATGCATATATGTATGCGAATGTTGCATTATTGATCACCACAATCGTAAATGAGGATAATTGAATAATTGTATGCCATGAATCACCTCTTGTTGTATGATTGTGAGAATATACATTGTGATTGTGATTGTGATTTTTGAATGAATCGAGTGTTGCGTTCTGACATACTAACTTGGATTGGTTGACACGTTCCGACATAAACATGGGATCGATTTCCACGTTTCGACATAAACATGGGATCGGTTGCCACATTCCGGTATAAACATTGGATCGGGTACCACGTTTCGATATGCTACCAGTTTGGGTGTGGGTTCTATGAGAGAACTATTGAATTGGGTTTCGTGAAAGGACCATTGAATTGTGTTGTGTATCTAATGATGATTGATATTGGAAAACTGTATGTTGCTCTAAATTGATAACCAATGTGTAATATTGAGAACGTGGGATGCTACAATATTGTATATGTTCGGTATATGCCTGTTTTATAATGTTGTGGTTACTTGCATGTGTTTCACTTATTGGGATAGCCGCGTGATCCTACCAGTACACTATGGTTGTGTACTGATACTGCACTTGTTTATTCTTTGTTGAGTACAGGGTATCTTTAGGCAGTTATTGATAGACCTCAGCTAAGTGACTATTGAGCGTGACTGGATTCAAGGGTGAGCCAGTTCTTTTAGGTTGTCATGGATCTCTCTTGTTTAAGTCTATTCTTTTCTGATTCAGACTATTTGTTTAAGGTGTTTTGTTTAGCTTCGGGGTTGTACCCCTTGTTCTTAGGCTTGTTGTTAGTAGAGTTTGGTACAATGACTTTCAGGTTCTAGGGATTGTTCTTCCGCATTAGTTTGGTTAGTTGTTTAAACCTTGGAGTTTATGGGGACTCCATTTTATTGACATTTAAACCTGCTTCTGTATCTTTAAATGCCTTAGTGTTCATAAAATTTGTTAGTTGGGCTACAGTTTTGGTTCTCCCATCGGAGGGTTAGTGTGGGTGTCACTCACGACGTTCTGGGTCGTGACACATGGGCTATCCTATACTTTGTCGGGGTATAGGATAATATGGTACTTAAATATGGATCTATCTAATAGGCCTTCTCAGAGGCAGTGAGGAGTTGCATGACGAGTCAATGCTATCCTATCCTACGCTGGCTACGTAGTTTTATGGATTTTTGAGTTATAAAAGACTCTAACTCAATTTAGTGCTCGATATTACTCCCAAAATAATAAACAATATCAATTATGCTCAATTCACCCTTTGCAAGGAAAGAGGATTTTACTTTACTAAAAGGACTTTTCAAAAACATAACTCACACTTATATTTAAACGTATTTTTATGGACCTATCTTTCAAGCCCAAGATCAATATGCATAGCAATTGAAAACTATTATATTTTTCTGTAAATAGAACCTTTAAACTTTTCATGTAAACTTGCTTCAGTTTGAATGCACACTTAGACCCGTGAGTAGGATATGTAGGGACTTTCAAAGGTGAATAGACCTTATAGCTAGTATAGAAAAGGGAAACGTGAGCACAACTTAAAAGGAACATGCGTCAGATGAAACAAAGAAAAAAATTAGCCCAACAAACCTTGGTGTACTGCTGGCACGTCGCCCCAGGGGCTGAACTTCAAAAGTCATGCCTTGGCGTACTGCTGACGCGTCATGCTAGAGCATGAACTATTGAAGTGCAGCCTTGGCTCTATGGGTGGTGCGCCACCCCACACCCCTACCTAGAAAATCTGACGATTTTTTATGCTCAATTTAGGGTTCTAACTCATTTAGAATGGGAGAAAATTCTCCTAAACTCTTCTCAATTCTCAAACCCAACACGAATACATGAGTAATTCAACACAGTTCCTTTTTGTAACAATAGAGATATATTTAAACCATCTATATAACGATAAGAATATATCATCTCTAAATAACAAAAGTTTTTCTCTTTCAAAAATTCTAAAAATATAAGTTGCCCTTAGGGATGGCAATGGGGCGGTTCGGGGTGGGGGTGGGACGGGTTGAGCTTAACCCGCATAATTTTTAATCCTCCCCGCATAACAACTTTTTTCATTTTCAACCCGCCCCGCATAATTTTTTTAATATTTTCTTTTTCTAGTCAAGTTTGATAATAAAAATAAAATTCATAAAAAGAAATTCATTTTTTTATTAAGTTATATTAATTTAATGGGATAGTGATTTAAAAATTTTATTTTTTAGAGGTAATTGAAAACATGTAAGAAATTGTATTATTTTTTATTGAACCATTTTCATTTACTATCTTGAATATTTTAGTAGTTTTAAAGAAATTATTTTAATAAATAATGTCTATCACTCTTATGACATGTAGGAGTTAAAATTAAGTTTAAACCCACATGAAATCACATATACCTGCAACCCACTTCGCCCACATTAATTTAAAAATAACCCATTTCTACCCGCCTAGCATCCCACCCGCCCCGCCCTATTTCCATCCCTAGTCGCCCTAGCTGGCACGAGTGGGATTCGTGGCCTCTCTCAAGCCTTACGATACTTTTAAAAAGTTCTTGTGGTCGAAAAACAGTGTCAGTACGCAGTACAATACTTTTAAAAAGATATTTTCTTGTTTTTCAGTGAATTTGAGTATAGGCCACAGAAATATTTGTACTATAGATTAGGATTGACACAAATATATATATAAAAAATAATAATCATATTTTGGTTTTAGGTTAGGCATTTGATATTTTTTTCAATTTTTTTTTTTTTGGTTTTTAGGTTTTTTCATCAAAAAAATTACTGTAGTTCAAGATAAGGATAAGCATACATATAAAAAATCAAGTTGAATTGCATTAATTCAATTTTTTAGTTTTTAGGTTTGATATTGATATTTTTTAAATCTTTTTTTGTTTAATTTCTCAATTCGTAGTAATTAAATCATTGATGAAAAAAATTATTATAGTTCAAGATAAGGATAGGCATAAATATTGAAAAATTAGATTGAATTGAATTAATTTAATTCTTTAGTTTTAGGTTCGGCATTGATATTTTTTCAAAAAAAATGGTTTGATTTCTCAATTCGTAGCAATTAAATCATTAATTAAAAAATTATTGTAGCTCAAGATAATAATATACATAAATATCGAAAAATCAAGTTGAATTGAACTAATTCAATTCTTTAGTTTTTAGGTTCGACATTGATATCTTTTCAAAAAAAATTGATTTGATTTGATTTCTCAATTTGTAGCAATTAAATCATTGATGGAATTTTTTTTACTGTAGTTCAAGATAAGCATATGCATAAATATCAATAAATAAGGTTGAAAATTAATTCAATTGTTTAGCTTTTAGGTTTGACATTGATATTTTTCAAACTTTTTGGTTTGATTTGTCATTTCATAGCAATTAAATCATTGATGAAAAAATTGTTGTAGTTCAAGATAAGGATAGGCATAAATATAAAAAAAAATCAGGTTGAAATGAATTAATTCAATTCTTTAGTTTTTAGGTTTGGCATTGATATTTTTTCAAAATTTTGGTATGATTTTTCATTCGTAGCAAAAAATTATTGTAGTTTAAAAAATCAGGTTGAATTGAATTAATTCATATCTTTAGTTTTTTTGGTTCGATATCGATGTTTTTTCAAAAATTGCAATTTGACACAACGTATGTTAGTTTTTTGTCTCAATTTTTGTGTCACAAATGGAATTTGAAAAGTCAACCAAATTTTTTATATGCCTTTTTCTTAAAAAATAAGTTTAAATTGTTAATTTATAGTGATTTATAGTATATTTAATGTATGTTACTCCTTCTGTTCCATTTTATGTGACACAAGTGATTTTAGGAAAGTCAATGAAATTTCTTATATGATTCCCACATATTTTTAGTTGTCATTTCACTATGATTTATAGTACTTTCTACGTTATTTTCAAATAATATATGTAACTTTTTTTTGTTTCGATATGGAATTAGAGGGTCAACTAAATTTCATATAATGGTTTTTAACTATGTTTTGTTTAATAAATTTCTTAAATTTTAAGCTTTTTTATTTTCATGTAATTTTCAAATATATAACAAATTAAAAATTAAAACGAAGAAAGTGCTAAAGTTTTCAAATCATTATATTTCTATTTTAAAATGTTCAAATCTTTAAAACTCCACATATATGCACAAATTAATATAAGGAAGACAGCATAATTTTTTAAAATATACATATGAAAGCTCTTTCTAATAATACCATATATATATTTCATTTTTAAAATATGATTCCCTCTGTTTCGATTTATATGAACTTATTTTTTTGTTTCATTTTAAAAAGAAAATAATGTCTAAATTTTAATTTTTTTATATAGCATATTTAAGATCACAAATTTAAGACATACTTTCTCCTAATCCAATTTTATGCTTATTTTGGAAATTCAGTACTCCCTGCAGTACAAAATGTACAATTGTTTTTAAGTTGGGAGTTTTTATTAATTAACTAGATTGCTGTTGATTGTTCTATCAGATGTTGGATCCCACTTATTTGGCCAAAAAAGTAGTCTTTTTAAAGATAGTTTTGAGACATTGCAAAGTTCACACTTTTCTTAAATTATATGTTGATCAATCAAACTACATCACATAAATTGAAACGAAAGAATACTCTATTAAACTAGTTACCATACCTCTTTGTTGAGTTGCATGTTCATGCAGCACCTATAAATAGTATAAGACATAAAGAGTTAGCAATCACAAGACAAAAATGATAAAAATATCAAACCACCTTCTTATGGTTATCTCCAATAACAGTACATTCTTCATTATTTCTATTCTATTGACAATTTTCATTTCTATTATTCTTAAGAAATGGAATAGTAATGTAAGAAACAATAAACCACTCCCTCCAAGTCCAAAATCATGGCCTATAATTGGAAGCCTTCCTCAAATCTTTCTAAAAAATTGATTTGATTTCTCAATTTGTAGCAAAAAAAATTACTGTAGTTCAAGATAACGATAATCATACATATCGAAAAATCAGGTTGAATTGAATTAATTCAATTTTTTAATTTTTAGGTTCGGCATTGATATTTTTTTTTCAAGTTTTTTTGTTTGATTTCTCAATTCATAGCAATTAAATCATTGTTGAAAAAATTTATTGTAGTTTAAAATAAGGATAGACATAAATATCGAAAAAATCAAGTTGAATTGAACTAATTCAATTCTTTAGCTTTTATGTTCGGCATTTTTTTCAAAAAAAAATGGTTTGATATCTCAATACAGAGCAATTAATCATTAATGAAGAAAATTACTATAGTTCAAGATAAGTATACACATAAATATTGAATAATCAGGTTGAATTGAACTAATTCAATTCTTTAGTTTTTAGGTTTGATATTGATATTTTTTCAATTTTGGTTTGATTTCTCAAGTTGTAGAAATTAAATCATTGATGAGTTTTTTTTTTATTGTAGTTAAGATAAGGATAGGCATAAATATCGAAAAAACAGGTTGAATTGAATTAATTCAATTCTTAAATCTTTTGGTTGATATTGATATTTTTATCAATTTTTTTTGTTTGATTTCTCAATTCGTAGTAATTAAATCATTGATGATAAAAATTACTATAGTTCAAGATAAGGATAGACATAAATATAAAAAAAAAGATTGAATTGAATTAATTCAACTCTTTAGTTTTTAGGTTCGGCATGATATTTTTTCAAAAAAAATTGGTTTGATTTTCCAATTCATAACTATTATATCATTAATGAAAAAAATTGTTGTAGTTCAAGATAAGGATAGACATAAATATCAAACAATCAGATTGAATTAATATAATTCTTTAGTTTTTAGGTTCGACATTGATATTTTTTCAAAAAAAATGGTTTAATTTCTCAATTCGTAGCAATTAAATCATTAGTGAAAAAACTTACTGTAGTTCAAAATAAGGATAGACATAAATATCAAAAAAATCAAGTTGAATTGAACTAATTCAATTCTTTAATTTTTAGGTTCGACATTGATATTTTTTCAAAAATTTTGATTTGATTTCTCAATTTGTAGCAATTAAATCATTGATGATTTTTTCTTTTACTGTAGTTCAAGACAAAGAGAGGCATAAATATCAAAAAATGAGGTTGAAAATTAATCCAATTCTTTAGCTTTTAGGTTCGGCATTGATATTTTTTTCAAAAGTTTTGGTTTGGTTTGGTTTGGTTTGTCAATTCGTAGAAATTAAATCATTGTAATTCAAGATAAGATATGCATAAATATCGAAAAAAATCACGTTGAATTAATTCAATTCAATTCTTTAGTTTTTAGGTTCGACATTAATATTTTTTCAAAAAATTTGGTTCGATTTCTCATTCATAGCAAAAAAAATATTATAGTTTAAGATACGGATAGACATGAATATCCAAAATCAAGTTGAATTGGATTAATTCATATCTTTAGTTTTTAGGTTTGATGTCGATGTTTGTTCAAAAATCGCGGTTTGATTTCTCTTCATAAAATTAAATCATATATGAAAAAAAATACAAAATAAACAACAGATTTACAATTCAGAT
>JAJOOR010086626.1:0-11095 GCA_036250505.1 Solanum acaule | reverse complement strand
CATATTCATTTTAAATTGTCGGATGTAACACAATTAAAATGAAATTACATAAAAACCCCTCATAGAACCTCATTATAAAGTCAACACAAAGTCATAGGCTCTTGCTTAACCTATCATTTTCCGAGTCGTTACAGTCAGTCTTAAAATTGAGGGGTAGTGTAGCACATGTTGAGAAAAAAGGGAAGTAATTAGCAAAAGTGATGTTCATCGGCTTGCTCTCTTAAGTGTTAGTCTTACAGACACATCAGATAGTGGTGTGATAGTCCAGAATAGATCAGAACCTTCATTGGTAGAAGAGGTTAAGGAAAAACAGGACATCGATCCTCTATTATTCCAGTTTGAAGGTGCAGTTCATTAGGAAAAAGTAGAGATTTTCTCCCAAGGGGGAGATGGTCGCTTATGTATTCCTAAGGTGGATGAGTAGGTGAAACACCCTTGATTTGGACCATATTCGGTTTATGAAGCTATGGGTAAAAGTTCATCTCCTCAGAAATAGACTAAGACAAAAGTCCTATGCAGATGTAAGGAGAAGGAACTTGGAGTTTGGGATAGATGATTGGGTTTTCTTGAAAGTATCACCTATGAAGGGGGTGATGAAATTTAATAAGTTTGTAGGAGTCAGTCCGTAGAGGGAGCTACTTGGGAAGCAGAAGCAGCCTTAAGTGCCTAGTATCCTCATCCCTTTCCTTCCGTTTCCATTTCAGCTTGAGATAATAGTTTCCTCTCCAGTCTTAGTTTATTCCTGCATAAATTCAGCCTTAGTACCATGTTCCTTTAGTTATACTTGCATTTGCATGTTCTTGGAGCATAGTTCAGTTAGATTTCAGTTTCCAGTACCTAGTGGTAGGGATTGCAACTATTTTCCTCTATTTTCAGATAGTTTAGGCTTCTTTCAGGGATGAATGTTCCCAAGGGGGAGAGAATGTAACACCCCAAACTAAAAAGAGAGAAAATCAAGATTTTCTGAAGTTGCAAGTGCCACCAACATGGCACACCTACGGAACATAGGTTAAACCACAGATTGTAGATGGCGTCCGTGGTTGGTCACCTGCAACTACCTCCCAGATATCCAAAAAAAGCCAGTTAAGTTTGGACCTACGCTAGAACCGATGAACCATAGGTCAGACCACAGTTGGTGGTTCAGATCCCCCAGAACCCATCCTCTGAAGTCGAACGACGGCTGACTAGGATGGACACTAGGTCTATCCACGGTTCGCCGGTCAGGCCCCTCGTTGTACCCAACATATTTTAAATTAGGGGTCGTTTGGTCTTTTCCCCTTTGCATTGGACACTTAAACTACATTGTTTGATGCCTAGACTAGGTCGTTTTATTGAGAATAAGCCTAATAACTTAGTCAAACTTCCCCAGAACCTTCATTCTCCAAAAATCACCAAGCTTAGAATTAAAAGAAGAGAAAAGAGGCGATAACTTTCTCAAGAATGCGCAACAAGTTATCTTCAGTTCCAACCCTGAAATCAAAAGATTTTTCTGTGAATTTCGTAACTGGGTATGTGGAATTTCACTAGTTGGTTCCTTTCATCCACTAGGTCCCTAGAATTCAGACATTATTCATTCCCTTTATCTTGTTTGGACTTAGGGTTTCTAGAACTTTAGAAAATTATTGCAATTTAGCGGTTATAGTGTCTTAATCAAATTATCGTGTTTTCGTAACATTGTTGCTTAGTTCCTTGCATGAAACTCACAACCCTAGTTGCATAGATTCTTTTAGTTCATCAATTAGACTTGCTAGGTTAGTTTAAACAGATATACAGGCTCCAGTTAAGAGTGTTTCAATTAGAATTTAAATGTTGCATTCTCAGATTTGTATGTTAGAACATTGAGCAATCTAGTATTTCAGTTTTGTTGTGTCATACACATTCCATTTGGGACTAGGCTTAGACCGAGTTGGACTGGGCTTAATCATACCCTCATAGTCCCAGAACTACATGCCCCCATAGGTTTATCACTCCCCTCTGTTGGGAATCAAATTTAGTGATCATGTCATTCATGCTTTTATACCCTTGGAATGGTATATTGAGTCTTCTTCATGGGGCGTATACATCGAACAGTCATGCCTTTATACAATTTGCAAGGTATATTGGGTCCTCTCGATGGGGTGTATACATCAGACTCTACATTTTTCTCAGGTGGTTTTATGTCGGTTAATAGTAACTCCCACAGTCAGACTTTAATGGATTTGACCAGGTCTTCAGTTCTATTTCAGCATTCAGTCTCAGTATGTCATGTTCAGGATTAGTATTTGGTCATTGCATTTAGCTCAACCTCAAGTATATTTTAGCATTTACATTCAGTTCAAATTATGTTTTTGCTCAGCATACTTTGTTTAGTTATGTATTTTATCAACTATACTCTATATCCTGCATGCTGAGTACATTCCAAGTACCGACGCATACACTACGCTACATCCTTTCATGATGTAAGTTCAGGTACTCAACATCCAGATCACGCATAGATTGGTTCCCAATCTCCAGTTCTGCAACTTCAGTGGTGAGTCCTTATACTTCGAGGAAATTATACATGATTTACACATTAGTCTTTTTATTCCATTTTCAGTTTTGGTAGAGATAGCTGGGGCCATGTCCCAGCAACTTTAGTTAGTTAAAGGCTTTTTCAGACAAAGTACTAGATTCATTGTTAGTTTTGAGTTTGATCCTCCAGTTGTTATAAAACTCATAGTCTTTTATATATTCATATCAGTATTGGGTATTCTCAACTTTTAGTTATCATTGTTTAAGCTTCCGCATAGTATATTTATTAAGTAATCTTTTAGTGTGGTTATGATATGTCAGCTCGGGGTTAACTTGGGGTCACTCGTGATTGTAGGTCCCGTGACCAATAGCTCTTCTTTCTTTTGGTAAAGGGATTGAGCTTTTTGAGAGCACCAAACTGGCTTGCATCTTCTGTATTACCATGGCTTACGTCCAGTGGGTAGCCTCGATGCGTGACACTTAAATTCTCCTATTTTCACAAGGTAGAGTCTCTAATGGTTGTTAGGGTATTTACTCAATCTCATGGGTTCTTTTCAATTATGATATCATTGATTGATTTAAGTCTTTTTTATGCATGAATTTAATAAATTACATGTTTCTAAGTTGAATCACCATGAACCCCTTTAAAAACAACGTTTCTAGAATTGATCATATGATGAAGGTTTTGAATCATGAAACTAGAGTTTATGAAGATATGCATGTTCTTTATGAAATTGATGAAAAATGGTTTAATTTGCTTTGAGAGTAAACAACCATGAAAGCATGATTGTGAAAAGATTTTCTCACATAGAGGATTCTTATTGTTGAAATATTTTCTCAATTAAACCTTGAATCAAGTTTTCGGAGCTGTTCTAATGAAACCTAGCTTGGATTTGCTACTCTATGTCCCTTCCAAGGAATATAAGGTAAGAAATGATTACCCATGGCTCTTAATGATGAAGACAAGTTAAGAACAATGACTATTTTGTATGATTTATGCTTATTATTGAGAGGACATTAAGATCGAAGCTCTCCCAAAGCTAGAGGTCTAGTTTCTAGTAGCAATCACCTTAACCTATACCTATGTGCCCCATAGGGTGATTGTATTAGATAGAGATTAGCTAGTGGATCCACATAAACTACAAGTTCATGGTCATACATTGGCAAGTAGGACACCCCTTTTCGGTGTGGGGTAAACACAAGATTCCATGTTAATATATCACATGGTCTTAATGTCGGTTAAATGTAAATATCCAACAAGAATGAATTAAGGTTACTTCTAAAAGTATCTCTGATTTTTTTTTATAGATGTTAGCTTCCATTGACCATATTTTACGATTTATGTTTCCTAACCCTTTTATCTCATGATTTAGCTTGGTCATTGCATCTCATGAAAAGGTCTTTTTATCATGACTTCATATTTTTATCCATTTCTATCATATTTGGTACATTTTTGTACTGACACATACTCTTGCCTACATTTTAAAAAATATATATAGGGTCCTACGCTCCGATTTTGCATCCTTGTGGCTAGAGATCACCTTAGTAGATATTAAAGATTGGTGAGTCCTCATGTTTCGAGGACCGATCTTGTATTTCCTATTGACTTTACTTTTCCATATTATATGTGATGTATGGGTTGCGCCTCGATATTCTTGATGCACTAGATGGATTTTAGACTGTGTTAGACTTCTGGTACATTTTAATAAACTGTTATCTTTTGAATTTGTATTTAAACTCTTAAACTCAATTATCTTGTATGATGTATTCTAAATGTCTAGTATGGGGCCTCTCGGGGTCTTATACACCATGTTACGCCAAGGACATGATTTGGGTCGTTAAAAACATGGTATTCAAGGCACAAGGTTTAGAAAGGTCCTAGGCAGTCTAATAAGCCACGTCGATTAGAGTCTTGTTCAAGAGTGTGAAGCGCGCCACATTAATGAATAAGAAGCTATAAGATTATTAGGAAACTCCATTTCTTTTATTACTCTAGAATCATGCGATAGAGTGTAACTCTATATGTCCTTTCTCTTAATCCCCATTCGATTCTTTTACGGATATGGCCATTCGAATAGCTTACATTAGGAGGTATGTGAATGAGAATATGGAATGAGAAACTTCTTCTCAAGCCCCTCAAACTCCTCAAGTTTCGGTTGACCCTTTAGCTGGGCAAGTAACTAATGCAGAATTTAGGGTTGCTTTTCAAGTTTTGGCTCAAGCGATGATGGCTCCAACCAATAGGGAGGTTGTGGTCCCCATGAACCCAAATGTGGGTATGACGACTACTAGGGTGAGAGAGTTCACTAGATTGAATCGTCCAGAGTTTCATGGTTCCAAGGTTGACGAAGATCCTCAAGAGTTCATTGATGAAATTTATAAGCTTTTGATGATCATAATAGCAACACCAGTGGAAAAGGTGGACTTTCCCGCTTATTAGCTTTATGGTGTTGCTCAAATATGGTTCAACCAACAGAAAGAAAATAGTGTGGAAGATGTGGATCCTCTTGATTGGGAAAATTTCATAGTTGCTTTCCTTGATAGGTTCTTTCCCCATGAAATGTGGGAGGCAAATGTTCTTGAATTCATCAACCTTCGTCAAGGAAATATGAGTGTGAAGGAATATGCTTTGAAGTTTACATAATTTTCTAGATATGCTCTTACTATGATTGCCGATACTAGGACAAGAATGAGTAAGTTCGTTTCGAGGTGTGTCTGAAATAATTGTTAAGTAATTTCTCGTCTTTTAGTTCTTGCTCAACAAATAGAAGAGGATAAATGTAGGCCATGATCTAGGGAAACAAAGAAGGCAAGGATAGTAAATGGTAACTTCTCACATTCAAGGTCCGATGGACATGGTCGTTCTAAGTTCCGACAAAGGTTTTCTGACCAAGGTTCCTCCAATGCCCCATCTAAGTTAAAAAAAAATAGGGTGTCTAACCCTATGCCTGAAAAAGGGAATGGTGGTGGATCTTCATTGTTTACTTTTGCTAGATGTGGAAGGAAGCACGAGGGTAAGTGCTTAGCCGAGATGGATGATTACTTTGGTTTTGGTAAGAGTTGTCATAAAATAAGGGACTGTCCAGTGCTTAGAGCTAAGGGGAGATAATTTAAGCAAACTCCACCTAGTGGTTAAAATTCAAGTCCTCCAAAGAAAAACCAATTTTATGCACTTCAGATTCGTCATGAGTAAGAGGGATCTCCTGATGTGGTTACCAAGATGTTGAAGGTCTTGCAAGTTGATGTTCATGCTTTACTTGACCAGGTGCTAATTTGCCTTGTGTGATGTCTTATGTGGTTATGAGGGTTGATCTTCTTTCGGATGTGTTGTTAGATCTTTTTTCTGTCTCTACTCCAGTTGGTAATTCTACTGTGCCTAAGAGGGTCTATAGAAAGTGTCTCATTTCCTTGTCCCTTAGAGTCACTCATGCTGAACTTCTTGAACTTTATATGCTAGATTTTGATGTTATCCTTAGTATGGATTCTCAGCATTCTTTTTATGCTTCTATTTATTGTAGAACCCGTGTAGTCAGGTAGTTTCCAAATTAACCCTTCCTAGAATGGAAAGGAGGAAATTATATGTCTAAGAGTTAGTTTGTTTCTTATCTTAAAGATAGAAAAATGATTTCTAAAGGCTGCATATTTCATATTGTGCAGGTTAGGAATATGGATTCTAAAACCACTACTCTTGAGTCGGTCCCCATTGTTATCGAGTTTTTGGAAGTATTTCCTGATTATTTACTCGGTGTTCCTCACGAAATGGAAATAGACTTCAGTATTGACCTTCTCCTAGATATGGAACCTATTTCTATTTCTCCTTACGGAATGGCTTCGATAATAAATAAGGAATTAACGGAGCATTAGAAAGATTTATTGGATAAGGGCTTCATCAAACCTAGTGTCTATCCATGGGGTGCTCCAGTTTTATTTGTTTGAAAGAAAGATAGTTAGCTTTCTATGTGTATCGACTATTGATGAGTCCACAAATTGGATACATTTAGGGCTATATTTTGATAGAATTAGTGTCCTTAAATGCTTATTTCATCTCAATATCTGATAAAACCCATTAATTTTAAGGTATTTGGAGTTTGCGGGAAAGCATGGACACTACCTAGCAAAAAAGGAACAGAGGCAATTGAAATAATGAAGATGTGAGAATTGCCGAACCCATTCGGTGAATCACCTAAAGGTCGTATCCTTACCTTTTGTTTCAGTGTGCTGAGCCCTAAAGGAAAGGATCAAATCGACGGTGAAAAGGAGCAGTCGGCTTATCGCCGAGCAGTTCCGTGAAGCTATTCTATGTCACCCAATGATCTAAGCACGATGATGCTGAAGGATAGAGCAAGATGGCAATGAAACCTACCAAAGGGTGGATCGCTGAGTTGATCGGCGATCTCGACTAATGACACCGAATGATCTGCTGCAGAACATATTTTTGGAAACTATAAATACTCGTAGAGAGTTGTAACTTAGTATCAGATTTTTAATATATAATTTTTAACAAAGAATTTTTAATTCTAAGCTTGTAGAGGGTTTTGAAGAACTTGAAGATTCAAAGGGCCTCTACTTCAAGATTTTGGGTTTGGGTCTCTTGGATTATTCACTCTTCGTTTGTTTTGAGACTTAAATCTTCATATCTATTTGAATGCAAACTCATTTTGGTATAAAGTTCTATCACTTTTACATGTCTAGCTAAAACCCCAATTCTTGGGCTGTGATTTTGTGAATATGGGTTAGATTATCTATTGAGTCTTGCTTGTTGACGGTTTATTTGTTGTATAAATGTGATTTCGTTTAGGAGTTGTGGGTTAACTTAATGAAATTGTAGTTGCAAATATGATTTCACCTTTGTGTTTTCTACTTCCTCGTGAGAGAGGTCGTAAAACAAAGACTACTGAATTGATGGTCAATTGGAGTTGGTAGACATGAGGTTCAGCTTGAGATAGTGAACACTAGTCCTTCTCCCACACACTCAGCTCGAGAGAGTGAGTGGGCTAAGCCGGAGGCTGTTCTTCATGCGGCAAGTGGGTGTTCGAGAGGAACCCATTTGATTCGAGAGTGAGTGGGCTAAGCCGGAGGCTGTTCTCAATAGAGAACTTACCCCCACTATAGTCTAGCCTAGTCACAAATATTTAATGGATTTACTATCAAAAGCATGCAACCAATAGTTTAGTGTATCCTGTATTACTATCATATCCCAACAATCCCCTCTCCTTGATTAGTACTCTTTGCATTTTTGCTTGTTTTTACTTACTTGTCACAAACCCTCATCATTAATTGACACTTTTGTGTCACCCTTTAAAATTAACATTTTTATATTCGATAATGTTTTTAGCTATGGATAATTAGAACTTTATTTTATGTTTATATTAATTCTCAAGCCCAATCCCTTGGGACTCGACACCAACCCCTGGTTGGGTTACTATACTATTGTACGATCGTAGACACTTGCATTGGAAGTTGTTGCTCGATTATGCAAAGATCAAAATGGCGCCGCTGCCGGGGAGTGGTGTTATTTGAGAATTCTTAGTTTAGTAAAAAAAAATTCTTCTTAGTTGTACTTTTGCTTACCTAATTTTTAGTTTTGTATTTTTCTTTCTGAGCTTTGAAACAGAGGAGATGAATATGTCGCGCAGTACTCGTGATTAAATGGAGTTCTCTTCATTAGAAGTAATGATGTTCAGGGATCATATTCTAACTTCCAAACAATTGGAAGGTGAACTGATTCATGAGCCATGGGAAAGGTTTAAGTCAGTTATGATTCGATGCCCCACTCATGAAATTCCCAAAAAAGTCCTCCTGGACTGCTTCTACAGAAGTGTTTGTCCCGAAAACAAAACATTGGTTGACCGACTCATTCCGAGTGGTATTACACATCTGCCCTATGTGATAGGAGCCCACCTCCTTGATCAGATGGCTGAAGGAAACCAAGAAGTAGAGAAGGACTTCATGATGGCCGCACTGATGACTCAGATGGATGAGTTGGCAAAAAAAATAGTGCAAATTGAAGTTCAATGTAAAAAGAAGGACATATACTTTCCCCCTCATGAGCAAAGAAAGCCCAAGGACAATTAGGGGAAACGTGTTGAGCGAATGCTCTTAATCATTCTAAACAAGGTAAGTGAGCATGATAGGGTGCTGGAAGAAGTGAAGGAGAACATCAAATTGATGAAACAAATGATTGGTTCTCATTCCAAATCCATTCAGCTGCTCGAGAACCTTACGGGTCATGTGATGCCTCAACTCCATCCGGCACAAATCGGGGGGTTGCCAAGTGATGTTTTGGCTAACCCCAAAAGTTAAGTTTAGGTGTTAACCTGCGTCGCGCCATGATGTTAACTAAGGGGCTCTTTGGGAGGCAATCCAAAACCCTGAAATGCTTTAATTTTTTTTAGAAATAATGTTGTGTTGATGTTGTAGATTTGAGTGCAGAAAGTGTTGATAGGTGCAGGTTCGCGAGAAAATGTTCTATTTGGCGCATCGCCGATTTGGTCGGTGATCCCGATGAAGACCACCGTTTGGCCCTTCACTTTGAATGAGGGTCCTGTAAAACTCGACGAAGTAAGTAATAAGTCGCCGAGTTGCCGAGTGAATCAACGGTTGTGACTAACGTCGCCAAAGGTTTTAAAGTTTCGAAGCCTTCACTTTTTCCCAATTTCAAACTTCGCAAATTCGCTCTTAGTTAGGATTTTCATTACTTTTGCATTCCATGTATTTTGGTCGTCGATTTGTGCTTGGAGTTGGATTACATTGCCGCCTAGCACTTCATATATAATTTTAATCGGCAAATAAGGTTGGTTTACTTGAATTCCGAGGCCAGTTTGAAATTTTTGTTTTCTTATGCTATTGGGCTTATCGTATTGATGTGTGCTGGGCCTCTCTGATAGTTTTTAGATTTGTGAAATGCCGAGTTCGATTCGTTAATCTTTCCTATTTTATCTTAAATTTTGAACTCCCTTTTTTGTTGTGCGTAAAAATGATTAAAAATCTTGTGGGTTTGTGCATGCATGGTGTTTATCATGATTAAGTGTAATGGGTCTAAGCTTAATTGTACTAGTGCATAGTTTAATTTTATTTTCGAGGGTTGTGGGGTTGAAGTCGACAAGATAGGTTAGAGATAGGCATGTTGAGCCGTTAGGTGAGTTGGGTCGAGCTCACAAAACCACTCGTTGGTTTGCCTAATGACCCCATCTCGCGTTTAATTTCATTCTACTTGTGATATGGGTTCTGTAACTTTCGTTGAGAAGTCTTTGATCGCTAAAAGCATTCGACGACTCGCCTAAAGTCTCCTTGATCGCCTTTTGTCTGCACTCCTAAACCTTTGTTGCATTGTCTCTTTCGGCGAATAAAACACTGCCCGCCGAAAGGTTTTTCCCATCGCTGACTTATTAAATTTTTTGAGCTTAATCCTATTGGCGAGGTCGGCCTAGCTCGCCGAAGCAACTTGGCAATTTGCTGATCGTTTCGGCAAGTTTTTCTGCAATTGTGTCCCTACGAATTTGATTTTGTTGTTTTAACTTATTCCTAGTTCTTTACAAAAATGACTAGATCTAAAGTTTGACGAAGAAACAAGCCACCCCAAGGTAAAACAAAGGGGATTACAATCAACGAGGATGCAGCTGCATCCAGAAGCAAGGTTGCTTAACTATGCACAACTGGTGGAAAAGGCAAGGACAAAGAGAAGACCCTTTAATTATCAGATGCAAGCACTAACAGTGGAGTCTTTTATAGAAATGAGCCCAACCAATCTGACCGCGAAGGTGTGGGTTCTGATGAGGATGACCTGTTAATAGCACAGAGGGCTGAGCAGTGAACTTGTAACAACCCTAAATACTCACCAAGAGTCTCATGTAGATTTACCATTGCTTAATTACTAGAATATGTTTGAGTCTCATTTTGGGAACTTGAAACGTTGTGATAATTGCCAACTTGCTTAGCATAAATTCTTATCGTAATTTAAGGATTTGTGATGGGGTGTTTAGGTAATATCCTAATTAGAATTTTGTATAACTTTAAAAGGAAGTTAAGGGATATACATATAGATATATATGTATACATTTTGGGCAGCACACAAATTCTTGGGCAGCACCTTTGAAGGACAGCTGCCCAAGGGATAAACATCACTTGTTGACTATATATTTTCACCCCTCCTTTAGTAATTTCGTTTTCCTCAAGTCTAAGAACATTAGAACCTTAGCTTAACAGAGTGTTCTTCAAAATCACAAGAGAAACTTGGCCCTTTTTGGCTGGAATTCAAGAACACACACTTCTTTTTGGTAAGTGACGAAATCTGTTTCTCAGCTGGGTAGTGTTTGGTGTTTTATGCATATCTCTCGTTCTAGAACTTAGTTTGCAGTGAGTAAATATGATTTGGAAAGATAATTCGTAGACCTACAACTCTTATGTTTATGTCAAATTCTGATTCAGCTGTTATGGATTCGAAATATGGGACGCAACATAGGACAAGTTTTGTCCAGATTCTGGAATTTGAAATTCTGTATGAACAGCTGTTAGTGTTTGGACTATATCTTGTTGTACAAAATACATTTTTCGGTGATTCTTGTTTGTTTGCAACCCTAAGAGATGTATCTACATATTTCATGAA
>JAJOOR010086619.1:0-10150 GCA_036250505.1 Solanum acaule | reverse complement strand
CCCCCCCCCCCCCCCCCCCCCCCCCAGTCACTACTATTGGATGGGTTTGGTGTATGAGAGTGTACACTGGTGTCTCCGATGCTGGAATGTGAAAGAATAATAACCCTGGGAGTCGGTGGCTAAATGGTTGTCAACATCCATAGATGATTGTTGTAAGTCTGCTTTTCTCATCCCCCTCCAAAACAATCTAAGCTAGGAAAGATTTCGTATCACTACATCATTTCTTGATTCTCCATCAAGACATGCAGTGTTAGAGAGTGGCCTTGGAGACCCATTTTGACCCAAGATGACGGGTTTGTGTTAGGTATTGGCGGCATCGTGCAAATGGGGGTTGCACCCGCAACCAATCCGTCCACTAGTATTAAGGGAATTGTGGTAAAATTTGTTTGGTTTGAATTCATGGTTGATTGAGTTGGTAGAGAAGAGATTGTTCGGTTTTGTCAGAGATGAGATTGTATGAGTGTTCTTTTAATTGATATTTTATGGACGCAAATCTATTGTGATAGAATTTATGGTAATAAAAGTAGTATTAATTGTAGTTTTAATATTCCTAGAATGTTGGGACTAGGAGTAGAAGGATTAACCTAGTAGTGTTTATTGTAGTTTTGATTTTTTGACATAATGAAAGAATAAAAGAGAGAAAGGAAGGACTATCAGATAAAAGAACAACACCATCCATCCATGTAGTGACTACATCTTGTATATAACTACTAGGATATCTTCAACTTATAAGGTGCTCAAGGCGATTTCTTTTTTTGTACTAGGAGATGTACGTAGACCTAACCCCTACTTTTGTGTAGTAGGAAGACTATTTCAATAGACCCTCAACTCAAAAGAAAAGTTATTGAAGCATGCTTGAAAAAAGACACCAACTAAAGATAGTACAATCACGGAAAATCATGATAATTTTACTCACTTATTTGCTAATACTTTGTTGTCTAGCAGGCTCAAATGGTTATCAAGTGCCAAAGGAAGTTCAAGTGAGTCGAGAGTAAGGAGAAAAAACATATTTCCCCATCTGTCAGTGAGATGTCTTAACTTAGGAAACATATATTGAAGATCAATTTGAAAATGAGCAGTTTCCATTCTCATGATGATAAAAGTCAGGACCCAAAAAGTCCAGAAGTTACATAATTTTCCAATTACTGAGAGTATGAAAACTCCATGCAACTTCAGACTTTTTAGTAACATTAAGGATCTAGTGCAAACTTCAAAGACGTTTACGAAATGATAGCATACTCTTATTCCCCAATAGATTTTGTCTTGCTGTTTACGGCAACCCAATATTATCTACTTTCCTTAAAAGATACTTCCCTTTATAATTCCTCCTTGAATACATTGGTACATATGCTTAATCATGCAATGCAGAGTTAAGAAGAGAAGAAACTTTGAGAAAGGGAGATAGAGTTTAAAGAAGAAATATATCAGCCTAATGTAAAGAACTTAGAAAATAAATATGTTTCAGCCTAATGTAAAGACTATAATAATAAAAAGCACAAGAAGACACCAACTAAATATAGTACAATCATGATAATTTTACTCACTTATTTGCTAATACTTTGTTGTCTAGCAGGCTCAAATAGTTATTGTAAGTGCCAAAGGAAGTTCAAGTGAGTCAAGAGTAAGGAGAAAAAACATGTTTCCCCATCAGTCAGTTAGATGGCTTAACTTAGGAAATATAAATTGAAGATCAATTTGAAAATGAGCAGTTTCCATTCTCATGACGATAACAATCAGGACCCAAAAAGTTTAAAAGTTGCATACATTTTCCAATTACTGAGAGTATGAAGACTCCATGAAACTTCAGACTTTTAGTAACATTAAGGATCTAGTGCAAACTGCAAAGACATTTACTAAATGATAGCATACTCTGCCTCCCCAATAGATTTTGTCTTGCTCTTTTTTGGCCACCCAATATTATTTACTTTCCTTAAAAGATACTTCCTTTTATAATTCCTCTTTGAATACATTGGTACATATGGTTAATCATGCAATGCGGAGTCAAGATGAGAAGTGAACTTTGAGAAAAGGGAGACAGAGTTTAAAGAAGAAATATATGTGTGTGTCAGCCTAATGTGAAGACTATAATAATAAAAAGCACAACTATGCAGCTATAAGGAGGTGTACTAGCACTTCTAGAAATGTTCAGCCGTGAGGCCAGCTAAATCTTCTATGTGTACCATCTTGCTGTCAACCATTGAATGTAGAACCTAAATCACAGGCTTTTACATTTTCAATAAGATTTCAGCTATTCTAGAACATTTGAATGCTTCAAGTATACTTTTTTAATCAGTACTCCAAGTATCTATATTTGTTTTGATAAACAACAACATACCCAGTGTAATCCCACAAGTGGGGTCTGGGGAGGGTAGGATGTACACAGACCTTACCCCTACCATTGTGGGGTAGAGAGGTTGTTTCCGATAGACCCACGGCTCAAAAGGAATGTTATTGACGCATATTTGCTTTGATATTCTCAACAATTATTAGACTAAACAATATTCTGTGCACCATCCCATTAAGTGAAGAAAATGTCTCTCAAGTGCATGGAGGAAGCCAAGCATTAAAAATTGAATGCCAAATGAGACAACAACAACAACATACCCAGTAAGCCAAATGAGACAACTATTGAGTATAATTGTGCAATCTCTAAATAGAAGGTGCTTCACAAAATAGAATGCAAACTAGAAATGATAACAATATCTTTATAAAAAGTACACTGAAATTAGCAATACTACTATTTCTCATTCTTGGACTCAATTTATATCGAGAGTAGACAGAAATCTTTTCCAGTCACATTAAAGGGATCAAAGCTATTGTGCAAGGTGTTGGTTGATAGGGTATGGTGCATAAAAAAATTAGTCTTACTTGCTGATTGTCCGATGGATTTTCCAATCATGAGCATTGGCTTAATGTATGATTCAGCAATTGAGTGTGGCTCAGCCTCCCAACTAACGAACTTCTGAACTCAGCTGCCCTTTGGTTGGCGAGTCTATCTGTTTTGTGTCAACAGGCTCCTCATAAGGAACCAATTTTTGATCAGGAACCTCAACTACAACTTTTGTAGATTGTTGCCGACAGCCATATCCAGAAGGACTAGTCTTGCAAGATCCAACAACTTGACTGCTCTGCCCAGTCTTCAGCCTGTTAAATGTTGGGCTTGCTGTCCATTTTTGCACATCATCCCATTTGGAAGGGGCAGGTTTTGAGAAATGAGCTAGGGGCACTATCTGTGCAGCATGCTCAGCATTTTGAAATTCAAAGAGAGGAGATACAGTACCAAGACTATTGATTCCACCATCACAGTCCAAACTACTGTCATCTTGAGACCTATTTCTTGTACTAACCAAAGATTGATTTTTGATTCTCATGTCATTAATCATCTCCAAGGACATTGACGAATCAACTACTACGGAAGTCGAACTCTCAGGAACAACAATAACAACAGTTATTATGTTTTTGGTGTACAAAGAGTTCCCCTGTAGATGCAGAAGCAATCCTAGAAGTATTAGAATCATGCTAGGCTTGCTGTTTTTGTTCCTAGATTTTCATACGTTTTTGTAAAGGGGCTTTTAGTACTACATAAGTACTGGTTTATAATACAAATCGTTACCTTCTCAAAAAAAAAAAAATTCTTCAACTTACAACCTGGCAAGCAAAAAACAAGTACTTGCATTCAAACTAACATAGTGTGTAAACAAGGTAAGCATTAAAGAAAGAAATAAAGGTACCCCCTAAGTACAAATCTCATTGCGTAACATACAAAACGTCAATGCATTACTATACCAGAGTCATGGATCTCAGGCAAATGGGATCTCAAGGACACAGTAGCAGATTCAAGCTCTTGATCTTCTACTATATCATCCGTTCCTTCTTGTTTCCTCTTCTTTTCTGCTCCCAGTAGCATAGACCTCCGCTTTCTAGGAGATAGCTATAACAAAACAAACAAAATGGAAGGAAAAAAAAAAAGCTTAATTTCCTAAAATGAGAAATGGGGTTTACATATAAAGTGATAGCTCTGTATCACTATGTGCAGATTCAATGGATCAAAAGTTGATCTCTTTTTCAAACAAAAGGAGAATAATGCAAGAAGTAGAAAAAAACAAACAAAACCAACAATAACTAAAGTAGGAAAAGCGCAATTGTGATGAAAACAATATAGCAATGTGTCATTCTCTCTACCTTTTTTTGCCTTGAAAATCAAAACACACATTTGGGAAAGAGAAAAAGTGAAAAAAAGTGCTTTCAACCCAGATCACAAAGCGAATAAAGAACCAAATTAACAACTAGACAGTACATCTGTACCCTACCATTATCACTGAATCAGTAAGATTCTCAAACTCACAATGACAATATTGCCTTGAAAATTAAAACACCTATTGGGGAAAGAAAGACAGCGAAAAAATTTCCTTTCAACCAAGATCACAAAGCATTAAGGAACTAAATTAACAACTAAGCAGTACATCAGCATCAGTGTTTGTACCCTACTCCATTGTCACTCATAATGTCAATATTGCCTAAAAAAATAAAACTCACATTGGGAAAGAAAAAAAAAAGACAAAACTTTTGCTCGGATGATAAGCACCTTCCACCTCCAACTCAAAGAATGAGGGTTTGAGTCATCAAGTAGCAAAAAAGGTGCAACCTCTTAGGGAGGGGTAAAAAAAAAATCACATCACAAAACCAGTAAAGAGCCAAATAAACAATTAAGCAGTACAAAGCGCATCAGGATTTGTGCCCTTTACTCCATTTGTTACTCACAATGTCAATTTTGTATCACTAGCATCATTTCTTGATTTTTCCATTGAGACATGCAGCATTTGAAAGTGGCCTTGAAAAACCATTTTGACCAAAGATGAAGGGTTCGTGTTAAGTACTGGCGGCGGCGTGTAGATGGGGATTGCACCCACAACCAATTCGTCCACTGGTATTAAAGGAATTGGTGGTAAAGTTTGGATTCATGGTTGATTAAGTGGGTAGAAAAGAGGTTGTTTGCTTTTGTCAAAGATGCGATCGTATGGGTCTTCTGATCATTGATATTTAAAAAAAGCAAATCTATTGTGATAGAAGTAGTATTTAATATTCCTGGAATGTTGGAACTATAAGTAGAAGGATTAAGGGCCTGAACTAGTGGTATTTATTGTAGTTTTCATGATCTGACATATTGAAAGAATAAAAGAGAGAAAGGAAGGACCAACTATCATGAATAAGGTCGTGTAATAGATCTACCCTCTTCTTTGTTTTGAGCAAATGTAGAAGTGTGTCCATAGGACGACACTATGGAGCTGACTTATTCTGTTCATTTCTTTCCTTCCCATGTTCTACGTTTATTTGTCATTCTTAAATAGAGATTTCACCTTTTAATTTTTGAATTCTGGCAGTTAATCCTTCTACTCGTAGTTCCAACATCCTAGGAATATTAAGAGCTACAAGAAATACTATTTCTATTCCCATAAATTCAATCACAATAGATTTGCCTCCTTTAAATATCAATGACCAGAAGATCCATACAATCTCATTTTTGACAAAAGCGAAAAACCTCCTCTCTATCACTCAGTCAATCATGGATCCAAGCCATACAAACCTTACCACCAACTCCCATAATACCAGTGGACGGATTGGTTACGGGTGCAACCCCCATCTATATGACGTCGCCAATACCCAAAACAAACCCATCATCTTGGGTCAAAATAGGTCTCCAAGGCCACTCTCTCAAAGTGCATGTCTTGATGGAGAATCAAGAAATGATGCTAGTGATACAAATTCTTCCTTCCTAGCTCAAATTGTTTCGAAAGGGATGAGTAGAGCCATGGAGATTTACAACAGTCATCTATGGATGTCGACAACCCTTTAGCTACCAATGAATTACCAACTCCCAGGTTACTGTTCTTTAACATTCCATCAAGGGAGACCATCGTACACTCTCATGCACTAAACTCATCCAATAGGAGTGACAACTCCCCTACCAGGCAACCTGAACATCCAAGACATAGACCCTTATACCATTACTGGCAAATACAGGTACTAGCGCAGGGAGCTGGGGTTTTTCCCAACTACGGTTCCCTACGCTAGTCCGTGCATTTACTAGTAATGGTGCAAAGGGTATATGTCTTGGACGTTCAGGTAGCCTGGTATAGGGGTTGTCACTGCAATTGGATGGGTTTGGTGCATGGGAGTGCACAGTGGCGTCTCCCTTGTTGGAATGTTAAAGAACAATAACCCCGGGAGCTGGAAGTTTATTGGTGGATGAAGGGTTGTCGACATCCATAGATGACTGTGGTAACTCTCTGTGGCTCTCCTCATCCCTTCCGAAATAATCTGAGCTAGAAAGGAAAGATTTTGAATCACTAGCATTATTTCTTGATTCTCCATCAAGACATGCAGTGTTAGAGAGTGTCCTTGGAGACCCATTTTGACCCAAGATGATGGGTTTGTGTTAGGTATTGGCGGAGTAATACAGATTGGGGGTTGCACCTGCAACCAATCCATTCATTGGTATTAAGGGAATTGTGGTAAAATTTGTTTGGTTTGAATTCATGGTTGATTGAGTGGGTAGAGAAGAAATTGTTCACTTTTGTCGGAGATAAGATTGTATGAGTGTTCTTTTTATTGATATTTAAAGGATGCAAATCTATTATGATAGAATTTATGGTAATAAAAGTAGTATTAATTGTAGTTTTTAATATTCCTAGAATGTTCGGACTAGGAATAGAAGGATTAACCTAATAGTGTTTATTGTAGTTTTGATGTTTTGACATAATGAAAGAAAAAAAAAGAGAAAGGAAGGACCAACTATCAGATAGAAGAACATCACCATCCATGTAGTGACTACATCTTGTATATAACTACGATAGCAGCCTCAGTTTTTGATTAAAAAAATCATGAAATAGATAACAACATTTGTCATATTGTATTCATATAGTGCAACAAGTATATCAAGTTGTAGAACTTAGGGCTCGTTCGGTAGTTGACTAGAGTTATACATGTATTAGTAACGAAAAAGGGTCATATTTGCCCTTGTACTCTCACAAATAAGTCATATTTTCCCTTCGTTACTTTTTCAACAAATTTGTCCTTTTCATCCAACTTTAGGGTCATATTTGCCCTTGTATTCTCAAAAAAGGGTCATATTTACCCCTACGAAGTTAAATATTCATGTAAATATATTTGCCCTTTTGTTCCAACTTTAGGACCAAATTTACCCTTATACTATAAAAAATGTCATATTTGTCATTCTTAAATAGAGATTTCACCTTTTTTTTTTTTTTTTATGATAACGGAAACCCACAGCCGCTACCCTTTAGGTGCGCACAGGGTAAAACCCCTGCTCCTATGCAATAGCTCGCAAACCACATAGGAGAGGTAACCCGCACTAGGCAAGCCAGGTGCGACGAGCTCAACCCAGATGGCAAACCCCTTGCTTTCGCTGGCAAGGGGTTTCGAACTCAAGACCTCCAACATGGAAGTCCCAAGCCCAAACCACCTTTGAGTTTTGGCAGTTAATCCTTTTACTCCTAGTTCCAACATCCTAGGAATATTAAGAGTTACAAGAAATACTATTTCTATTCCCATAAATTCAATCACAATAGATTTGCCTCCTTTAAATATCAATGACCAGAAGATCCATACAATCTCATTTTTGACAAAAGCGAAAAACCTCCTCTTTATCACTCAGTCAATCATGGATCCAAGCCATACAAACCTTACCACCAACTCCCATAATACCAGTGGACAGATTGGCTGCAGGTGCAACCCCCATCTATATGGCGTCGCCAATACCCAAAACAAGCCCATCATCTTGGGTCGAAATGGGTCTCCAAGGCCACTCTCTCAAAGTGCATGTCTTGATGGAGAATCAAGAAATGATGCTAGTGATACAAATTCATCCTTCCTAGCTCAAATTGTTTCGAAAGGGATGAGTAGAGCCATGGAGACTTACAACAGTCATCTATGGATGTCGACAACCCTTTAGCCACCAATGAATTACCAACTCCCAGGTTACTGTTCTTTAACATTTCATCAAGGGAGACCATTGTACACTCTCATGTACTAAACTCATCCAATAGCAGTGGCAACTCCCCTACCAGGCAACCTGAACATAGACCCTTATACCATTATTGGCAAATACAAGTACTAGAGCAGGGAGTTGGGTTTTTTCCCAACTATGGTTCCCTGCGCTAGTCCTTGCATTTGCTAGTAATGGTGCAAAGGGTCTATGTCTTGGATGTTCAGGCAGCCTGATAGAGGGGTTATCACTGTAATTGGATGGGTTTGGTGCATAAGAGTGCACAGTGGTGTCTCCCTTGTTGGAATGTTAAAGAACAATAACCCCGGGAGCTGGTAGTTTATTGGTGGCCGAAGGATTGTCGACATCCATAGATGGCTGTTGTAAGTCTCCACGGCTCTCCTCATCCCTTCCAAAATAATCTGAGCTAGAAAGGAAAGATTTTGTATCACTAGCATTATTTCTTGATTCTCCTACAAGACATGTAGTGTTAGAGAGTGTCCGTGGAGACCCATTTTGAGCCATGGGTTTGTGTTAGGTTTTAGCGGTGTCATGCAGATGGGGGTTGCACCTGCAACCAATCTGTCCATTGGTATTAATGGAATTGTGGTAAAATTTGTTTGGTTTGAATTCATGGTTGATTGAGTGGGTAGAGAAGAAGTTGTTCACTTTTGTCGGAGATAAAATTGTATGGCTGTTCTTTTTATTGATATTGAAAGGACACAAATCTATTATGATAGAATTTATGGCAATAAAAGTAGTATTAATTGTAGTTTTTAATATTCCTAGAATGTTTGGACTAGGAGTAGAAAGATTAACCTAGTAGCGTTTATTGTTTGATGTTTTGACATAATGAAAGAATAAAAGAGAGAAAGGAAGGACTAGCTATCAGATAGACGAACATCATCATCCATGTAGTGACTACATCTTGTATATAACTACGATAGCAGCCTCAATTTTTTATTAAAGAAATCATGAAAAAGATAACAACACTTTTGTCATATTGTATTCATAGAGTGCAACAAGTATATCAAGTTGTAGAACTTAGGGCTCGTTTGGTAGTTGACTAGAATTATACAAAAAAGGGTCATATTTGCCCTAGTACTCTCACAAATAAGTCAAATTTTCCCTTCATTACTTTTTCAACAAATTTGTCCTTCTCATCCAACTTTAGGGTCATATTTGCCCTTGTATTCTCAAAAAGGGTCATATTTACCCCTACGACGTTAAATCTTCATGTACTCACTATATTTGCCCTTTTCTTCCAACTTTAGGACCATACAAACAACAACAACAACAACATACCCAGTGAAATCCCACTAGGTGGGGTCTGGGGAAGGTAGAGTGTACGCAGACCTTGCCACTACCTCGTGGAGGTAGAGAGGCTGTTTTCGAAAGACCCTCAGCTCAAGTACATCAAAACCAAGTTAAAGGCGAGGAAAACAGTGTATAAAACATACCATCCAATAAGAAAGATAGTAAATAATCAACAGAGGAGACGGTAGCCTCAATAGAACAATGAGAGAAGTGCAACGCCGTAAACAACATAAGGCTATAGGTACCACAGACAAGAACTGCAAGTGCAAGGCTACGACCACTACACACGCTAGCAACCCATACCCTCGCAAGAAAGGACAGCACGCTAGCCCTACTAACCTTCAACCTTAATACGCGACCTCCACTCCTTCCTATCTAGAGTCATGTCTTCGGTAATGTGAAGCTGAGCCAAGTCCTGTCTAATCACCTCTCCCCAATATTTCTTAGGCCTACCTCTACCCCTCCGCGTACCCTCTACGACCAGCCCCTCACACCTCCTCACTGGGGCGTCTTCGCACCGTCTCTTCACATGTCCAAACCATCTTAGTCTCGCTTCCCTCAGCTTGTCCACCACAGATGCCACTCCCACCTTCTCCCGAATAACTTCATTCCTAATCGTATCACTCCTAGTGTGCCCACACATCCATCTCAACATCCTCATCTCCACAACCTGCATTTTCTGAACATGTGAGTTCTTGACTGGCCAACACTCCGCTCCGTACAACAAGGTCGGTCTAACTACCACTCTGTAGAACTTACCTTTAAGTCTAGGTGGAATTTTCTTATCACACAAGACTCCAGAGGCATTCCTCCATTTCATCCAAGCAA
>JAJOOR010086618.1:0-13798 GCA_036250505.1 Solanum acaule | reverse complement strand
GGCCTACCTCTACCCCTCCGCGTACCCTCTACGACCAGCCCCTCACACCTCCTCACTGGGGCGTCTTCGCACCGTCTCTTCACATGTCCAAACCATCTTAGTCTCGCTTCCCTCAGCTTGTCCACCACAGATGCCACTCCCACCTTCTCCCGAATAACTTCATTCCTAATCGTATCACTCCTAGTGTGCCCACACATCCATCTCAACATCCTCATCTCCACAACCTGCATTTTCTGAACATGTGAGTTCTTGACTGGCCAACACTCCGCTCCGTACAACAAGGTCGGTCTAACTACCACTCTGTAGAACTTACCTTTAAGTCTAGGTGGAATTTTCTTATCACACAAGACTCCAGAGGCATTCCTCCATTTCATCCAAGCAACCCCAATGCGGTGTGTGACATCATCGTCGATGTCGCCACTTCCTTGGATTACAGACCCAAGATACTTAAAACTTTCTTTCTTAGGGATGATCTGTGTGGCAAGTCTCACTTCCACATCTGCCTCCTCCAACGCATCACTGAAATTGCACCCCAAATATTCTGTTTTGGTCCTACTCAACTTGAACCCTTTGGACTCAAGCGTTTGTCTCCACACCTCCAACCTCACATTAACTCTGTCCCGTGTCTCATCAATCAGTACTATGTCGTCCGCAAATAACATACACCACGGGACCTTCTCCTGAATAGACCGCGTCAACTCATCCATCACCAAAGCAAACAGAAAAGGGCTAAGGACTGATCCTTGGTGCAACCCCATCTCAACTGGGAAAAGTGTTGGTAATTATAATAAAGCTTAAATCAAAATCAAATTAATACTAATGCAAAAAGAAAATCAATTCAACACTAAGAATGACAAGATTATTGAATATTTGTTCTTTGATTTTAAATTGGTTTAGACAATTCAAATACATAATCTAATTTTAATTTCCTTTAATATTTAGTCATGTAACTAATACTTATTAAACTTATTTTATGTATCATGATCATTTTCATTATGACTTGTTAATTTGCAATATTTGTTTTACACGATTTCATTATTATTATTATTTTGTTGGATATTTTAGTGTCATTACTCATATCATATTTTGTGTTATTTTCTTAAGAAACACCTTAGATATATAGTTGTATTTTGGTAGGACTAAAGAAATATTTGAAGTACAAGTAAATTATATGTTTGTATGAATACTTTACCGGAAAAACCCGAAAAAATCTGAAAAAATCCGAGGTTGAAAAACCCGAGTTTTATTGATTTGGTTTGGTTTATAGATTTAAAAATCCGACACAAATAATTTGATTTGATATTTGAAAAACCCGAACCAACCCGGCCATGTACACCCCTACAACCCTTAAATAAATTTATATTAATTATTGGCTTCGACAAAATTTTATTCAAAATTCTCCTCAGATAGCGTTTGGATACACATTACACATATTTGTTGGAATAAATATTTTAATTAATTTTGAAATAATACAACGATAATAACAACAATAATATATTTAATATAATTTTATAAATAAAATCTCAAAAAGACAATGTGTATATAACGTTATTCTTATCTTATAAAGATAAAAAATCGTTTCTAATACGAAATTACCTACTACAACCTTCCGTACTTAAATCCTCATATCAACCAAAAATCCATAATAAAGTGAATAATATTCATGTGTAAGTTAGGAAATCTCACGTGTCAATATCTGTCCAAATGTCACCACCTTATTGGTTACATATCCTTGTTTGAAGAATGCTTAGACGATAAGAAAGATACTATACTCCTTGCTGACTTTCCTATATTAACGTCAAACAATAGATATAAAAAATTAGTATTGTGTCTGTGCATAGAAATTACTACTAAAATTTCATTCATTTTTTTAATTTTTTTATTTTTACCCTCCCCTAGGAGCTCCCACCCCTTTTGCTCCCTTAGTGACTCGAACTCGTAATCTTTGGATTGGAAGTGAGGGATGCTTACCATCCAAACAACTCCCTCTCATCATATTTCATTCATAATTAATCAACATGCATCATCTTATTTATTGAATAAATAGCATGGCTATAATAAATTTATATTATTTGTATGAATTATGAATAAGTATTATCTAGAGAGACAGAGATAAACTTTGAAATAAATAAATTTAAATATTTTAACTCTTTTAAGTTATTGAATTCTATATTAATAATTTATATTAAATAAATTTCTCAAAGATAAATGCAATACTTGCACCAAGACTCCTGATTTGCCTTTCATATAACCTACAATTTTTATGGCATACTTTCCTTTTAAGTCTACTTCTACAACAATATATACCAATAATAAGATACCCAATAAAATCTCATTAGGTGGGATCTGGAGAGGGTAGAGTGTACATAAACTTTATTGATATCTCGTAGAAGTAAAAAGGTTGTAAATCTCATTAGGTGGAATTTGGGGAGGGTAGAGCGTATGTGAACCTTACTACTATCTCGTGAAAGTAAAGATAGTGGCGGCTGGTTATGCTTAAGGAAAAGTCCTTGGCCTTAGGCTCCCAATTTTAGGGGGCCCCATTTTTTAGTTAATTAGGTAAGATTAAATTTAAAAAAAAATTAGAATGAAGACAATAATAAATGCAAACGGCTGGAAAAAAAATGCAAACGGTTGGGAAAAAAATGCAAACGGCTGAAGTGATATATATGAGTTATGACTCTGACTTTTTAACTTTCCAATAAAAGTTGTGTACTTTTTTCTTAATGTACAAGTTTTTTTTTTTTCTAATTTTATTTTTATATATTCTATCCTCCTCCCTTCCTCTCTTCTATTTATTCTCACTTCTCTTCTCTAAATTCTAATCTTACATCTCTCTTATTCAAAGCTTAAGAATTTACTTGTTCTATTGATAATTTATATTTTAAATTTGGAGAAAAATATATTGCAGCAGCCCGAATCATTAAGAGTTGATTACTTCTTATACATAGTAGACCAAACCATCTTTTCACTTCAAAATAGATTTGAACAATTTGAAGTATATGAAAATATTTTTGGTTTTCTATTTAGTGGGAAGAAATTGAGATCATTTGATGATGAGAATTTTAAAAAAATATTGTCTTAATCTTGAATGTTCCTTAAAACATAATACTCACTCCGATATTGAAGGTTTAGACTTATTTTCTGAATTAAAAGTGTTAAGGGAAATCATAAAAGTAGAAGACAATACTCTAATTGAGATACTCAATCAAATAAAAAGACTTGATTCTTTTTCAAATGCTTACATTGCTTATCGAATAATGTTAACAATTCCCGTAACAGTCGCTTCAACTGAAAGAAGTTTTTAAAAATTTAAAATAATAAAATCTTATTTAAGATCGACAATGTCTCAAGAAAGATTAAGTGGCTTGGCTATATTATCGATTGAAAAAGAATTATTAGAAGAGATTGACTACACAAAAATTATTAACAACTTTGCATCTAAAAAAAATAGAAAAATAGATTTAAAATAAAAATATTTATAAAATTTTTTAAGGCCTCTAGTTTGAGTTTGGCCTTAGGCCACCATCAGGTTTGAGCCGCCCTTGAGTAAAGATGTTGTGTTTTGAAATATCCTTGGCGCAAGTGCATCAAACATAATTACTTAAAGAATTAAGGAAAAAACAATAAATAAAAAAAAGCATAACAGTTAATAAGAAAAGCAGTGTAAGATCTACAAGAAAGAACAATAACCCTAATATGCGACCCCTCCACTCTTTCCTATATAGAGTCGTGTCCTCGTTATATGAAGTTGTGTCATGTCCTGTCTAATCACCTCTCTCCAATACTTTTTCGTCCTACCTCTACCCTTTCATGTATTCCCAACACCTAGCCTCTCGCAACTCCTTGTTGGAGCGTTCGCGCACCAACTCTTTACATGCCCAAACCATATTAGTCTCACTTCCCTCATCTTATCTACCACACAGAGGCTACCCCGACCTTCTCTCGGATAACCTCATCTCTAATTTTGTCGCTCTTAGTATGCCTACACACCCATCTCAACATTCTCATCTCCGCAACATGTTTCTTCTGATCTTCTGAACATATGAGTTCTCAACTGACCAACACTCCCATGTCATATAACAAGGATGATCTAACCATTATTATTTATTTTAAAATAGATTAATTTATGCTTTTTTTTTTCAAAAAAAAAGTGTGAGAAACGAGGAGGGTTAAAGATGTAAAATCACTAGACAAAAGAGCTATAAAAGGAGACAAATGAGAAGATTAATACCACACAAACAAAAACTAGTGAGGCTGAGAGAGAGAGATAATTCATCTATTTCTCACACCTGCACACACCACACACACCAAACAGAAAAATAATTAATCACATTTTTAAAAATTCTTAAGTTTTCTTTAATTTTCATTTTATTTCCCCCCCTTCTGTTTAATCCCCCTCTTCTTTAATCCCTTTCTGTTAACTATCTGCCTTTCAAGAATAATTCTTGGATTTTGGGTTTGTGTTTTTGACTAAAAAAAATTATTATTTTTTTTGAAGAAAATGCAAACTTTTAGACATTAATTTCTTAAAAAGTCAGGTGTTTTCAGAATTGAGATTTATTTATCATTAAATGTTGTAGAATTTATTCATTCTTTCTATCTTTCTTCAACTTAGAGGGCTTATTAGTTGTCCCTCAAAAAGTTGATTATTTTCTTAATCACTACACAAAAAGGGGTTGTTATTTGAAGACCACTTTTTTTGTAATTAATCACCTGTTCTTTTTATTTGATAAGAAACAGGTTGATTTATTTTTAAATTTTTTAATTAATTAATTAAAAATTGTGTGTTTTACATCTAACTATGGCAACTTCTACAAAGGATTTTTGGACTACTACTCTTTTAGATCTTAACTCATCAAATTCTGGTGGTGAGCTTATGGAAGCACTTGCACCTTTTATTAAAAGTGCTTCTTCTCCTTCTCCTTCTCCTTCTGTTTCTCCATCTTTTGATTTACAATCTTTTTCTCTATCAACTTCATATCTTTATGAATCATTTTCTTCAACGAGTCAACCTAATATGAGCTACTATGATAATGGTTGCTCCACTTCCAGCACGATAACCCCTACTTTTTCACAGGGGTTTTCGGGCTTTATGGAAGCGGAGCAACCAGGCTCAATTGGGCTGAACCAAGCCCAAATCTATCTGCCACAGCAAATTATGCCAGCTGTCACTTTCCAGAATAATAATCAGTATGTTTCTTACTTGGGGCCAAAGCCGGTTTCCATGAAGCAATTGGGCTCGCCCCAAAAACCCCCAAAGCTATACCGCGGTGTTAGACAACGTCATTGGGGGAAATGGGTGGCAGAGATCCGATTGCCTAAGAACAGGACCCGGCTTTGGCTTGGTACATTTGATACTGCTGAGGAGGCCGCCTTGGCATATGACAAGGCGGCCTATAAGCTCAGAGGCGAGTTTGCTCGTCTGAATTTTCCCCATCTCCGTCATAACGGATCATTAATTGGGAGTGAATTCGGTGAGTATAAGCCGCTTCACTCCTCAGTTGATGCTAAGTTACAAGCCATTTGTCAAGACTTGGCACAAGGAAAGAGCATTGATACTAAAAAGAAGCGAAAAGTGTCTTCTAAAGCGATGGTGGTGGAGGAGAAAGAAGATAACAAAAGCAAGACAACGGCGGAAGCCGGGTCGGAAAGTGATGGATCCGGGTCAGGGTCAGGGTCGGGTTCCGGGTCATCGCCAATTTTGGAATATACGTTCGATTCAATTTGGGACATGTGTTCAGAGAATTACGTGTTGCACAAGGATCCATCTCAAGAGATTTTTAATTGGGCTTCACTACTATAGTTAAATTTAGTAATTATGATTATGTTATCTTTTGTAATATTTTGTTTATAGAAGTTTAATTGTGTAATTAGGTGGATAAGATTAGTGGGATAGCCATTGCAATGAATTTTTGGTAATTGCATAGCTAGTCCTTAGATTTATTGTGAAGATCCAAACTGGGCAGCTGATGTTTTTTGTCAAGGCTAGGCCAGTGGATTTTATTTTTTGTTCATGTTGTATTTTTGTTTTGTATCTATATTTCTTTAGTTGTAAGTTGTAACTCATATTTTTTATTCTATTTTTTTAACAAGTAAAATTTACAAATAAATATTTGTGTCAGAGTAGTTCTAACAAGAAAAAACAGAAAAGGATATGAAAATTACAATTTGTAAAATATGTATATTCCCGGTGCAACATTCAGGCTGCTTCACCTAGTAGAACTATGTTTATATTACTCTCTCACAACCTTATTGTCACATTAGATCGCTCATATTTTGCTCATCGCTATTTTAAGATATTTTATTAAAAATATATTGATTAAACATAATGAAGTATGTAAAGGTAAAATAAATTTAATTATTAAAAATTATTATTATCAATCTAATTATGAGGTCGATTAGTTTGATTTTAAAAAAATAATATCGACCTTAGGATGCCGCTATCATGAATAAAATTTTATCAGGTTTATTTGCCGACCTTCTGAGATCGGTTTTAAGTTTTATCGAATATTTGTGTTAAGAAAACCAACCTCTGGAAATCAGTTTGTTGAAAAAAAATTATACTTAAATACCGACCTTGTGAGGTTTTTTTTTTCCTAACCACTTTTAGGGTCGATTTTAGTAGTGAAAGTTTCATTAATTTTCCTAGCCTAACTCACTATTTTTCACAAAACAATCATTCATATGAAGTGACTCTAATATAGGATTATTTTATTTTGTATTTGGTTGGAGGTATATTAGGCAGTCCTGAAATTATTTATTCCATCATTTATATTTTAGTGATGTAATAAGTTATCTTATATACATGATAGAATAATTTATCTCAAAATAATTAATTTTGAGATAACTTGTTCCTACTCGAACCATCAGCTAAAAGTCATCATTAGTTTCATAATTTCCACTCAAAGATTCCAAATTTAGACTTTGGAGTTTAGACAATGGATAAAACACCAAAGGGACAGAAAAAAGGTGGCACCAAATTAGTGGTAGAATGATTCAAAATCTCTCTTTCTTAATTTGTTCATATTCTATTTTGTTTATTTGATTAAAAATTGTTGGTGTGTTTGTTGATATCCAATCAAAGGCCACATGATGTGTGAATGGAAGAGGGAAAAGGTAGCCACTATTTTTAGAAAGGGCTTAGCTTGCATTCAAGTTCAAGAAAAGGATATATGCCCAAGTGGGATGATGTCTATCTCTTGAAATATCAAGTGAAAAGGATATACACCCATTCTTTGATTTTATTGGTTCAATCCTCCCACCCCACCCCTTCCATTATCGCGCTCAACGGGAGAGATAAGGTGGGGTATTTCAGAATTAAGTTTATATTATACTTGATTGATGAAATGATGGTATAAACTTATTATTCTTGATATTATTTTATCCACAAATTAGACATTAGTTTAGAAATTATAATTTCATTTCAAGACTATAATCTTAAAATAATATAGTGTGCAAATCAAAAAGATCCTTTTAAGTATTCATTATTTAAAATTTATTGACCCGACTAATTAGGTTTGAGGTGTAGAAGACTAGAAGTAAAGAGGACTTCATTTCTAGACTAGTATTTATGTGATACTATTTTTATTAATTCGTATAAAAAATGACATATATATTATCATTAATTTGAAAGTAATGTATGACTAAGTCAATTCATCTCGTTCTTCTTATGTGGAAAAAATGATTTCCACACTTAGCTAATTGAAAGTAACCATTTAGGTTTATGACAAACCTAGAAATTGAATATTAGTCTAATTTAAGTACCTCATCAATTGTCCTGTTTGAAAATGTAGAATGTAAGAGAAATTCAATTGTGAAATAATATATAAGAAAATATGTTGTATTTTGGCAGCAATTAACACTTATTACAAATAAGATTTTGTTGCTATAGCAAAAGAGATAAATGTTGATTGATCTGGTTAATTACACTTAACTTAGTAAATTAAAATGATTGAATAGTTAAAAAAATGAGATTCTTCAAAAACACACATCAAATATTAAGATCGTAAGAAAGACAAAGATTTTACTCATCATCAGCAAGAATATATAATAGTAGTAAACTTGTTCATTTTCCAAATTTATTAAGCTATACAAAGGTAGGGTAAAAAAAAACCAAAACTTACAATTAAGCTGTACAAGCTAATACAAAGAGGACAAGAAAAATAAAAAGGAAAGTAAATTTTGTTTTATTGGGAATTTTTTTTTTTTCTCTCCGGACTAAGTCTAAAAAAGGCACTAAGCTTCTGCTATGCACAGGGTTTGAGAAGGCGGGAAAGGACCAAATCACGTACACTATTGTACGCATATTTTGTCTTGCATTTCTGAAAGATGCAGTTTCCACAGTTCAAACTCGTGACCTCCTGATAAAGCTAAGCTATGACTTGCTAAGACATTTCTGATTGATTACATGACTATTTTTTGCCAATATATTCACAATTAAACTACAAGAAACCCTAATATTTTTATTCATTGATCTTATTCCCCAAACTTTAAATTCTATAGGCACATCCATTGATAGAGACAAATATAAACGTTGATTCTTCGAATTTGTGCTATTCATACTCCTTTCTACCTCCTCAGGCAATTTATCGATGTCTCCATTACCAAGAATAACCTCGAAATCTATCAAGCTCTTAGGATCTTGCTCTAATTCTGGAAAATCCCCGCGAGCAATATTCTTCTGCTTGAAATACAAAGAAATATCTCCGTCCCCTTTATAATTATACAAAATTCTTGACATTTGATTCGTGTTCTTGGCTTCAATTGTAACGTTATATTGATAATGAGGACGTTTATCGCGATGATTTTTGTTTAATTTCTTGACTATGACTTGTTTCACGTTAAATTGTGGATCATTATGCTTGGTAAGTAATTTGGTAAGACCTATTACCAAACCAATAATAATTCCAACAACTACTAACGTTATAACTATACATATGTAACGTCGAGAACAACAACAAGAACGAGAACTCCCTCCTTGTTGGTTGATCTTGTTTCGATGATTCTCGATGATGATAGCATTTTCTGGTGGTGGGACACGATAGATTTGGTCTTTTGGAACTTGAACAACGTAAGTTCTTGAGGAAAAATGTGGTGATTGAGTATTAGAAACGTCGTGATCATATGTTGTTTGGTTTCGGGGGAATTCATCGTCACCATGTTGAGCTTGGGACCGCTCTTCCATGGAAATATGGAGAGCGGTGAAACAAGGATTTTTAGGGTTGTAAGTTTAAAGATGGAACCAAAATGTCATGGCTAAGTTTGCATGGGAATAGGTGGTTGCATTTGCATGGGAAAAAAATGGGATGTTGAGCTATGAGAGTGGATAACTTAACATGCGTCTTCTAATTAGTTTATAACTTATTGTAAATGTTGATTGTTGTCCCATCAAATATTATTAGTGCAAATTACAGAAATACACACTTTTTGTTTCACTTATTTCCATTATTTCCTATTACTTTTAAAAATCTCCAAAATTCCTTATTTCTTTAATATATCTGAGTGCATATTAGTGTATCCGAACCAGTATTTAATGTATCTGAGCTATATATTAATGTATCCGAGATAGTATTTAATGCATCCGAGCTTCAATTATTGTATCCGATTTTTTTAATTTTTAAGGGATTAATGTAATTAAAAACTTATTAGGGATAGATTATAATTTCATATTAAAACATATTATTACAATACATAAGTTCAAAATTAAATGTGAGAGATAACTAATAAAGTGTTTTATAATGTATAGTTGTTCAATGTCACATGGTACATGTTTTTTGGCTCGATGATTGTGTAGTCCAATGGACAAATATTGGGCTAAAGCAGATGATGCATGTTATGGGCTTGAATTGATATCAAAGTTGGACTCTTGCTCAGTGTGGTGATTAATTAGGTAAAATTCAGTGAGGACTCTAAGGAGATGTGTATATGATGCTCATGATGTATGACGGACCAACAAAAAGGATTGATCTTTTAACTTGGCAAGCTTTAAAAAAAGAGATACAAATATCTCACATTGGATTAAGAAAGGCAATTGAAGAGCTTTATATTTAAAGCATATCACAAAAGTCCACATTTTACATGCGCTTATAGGCTCGATGATAACATAAAGGGATAAATTTGTGAAATCCATTCAGTAAAAATGAAAAATATGTACGTATATATATACCATGTACTTGAACTGTGACATTGTCCCAACATAAGAAAAAGAACCTGGAAGTTGAACAATTGAGCTCATTAATCACTTAACGCCCTAATAATTATGATTAAGTTGGTGGCTAATTTTGTATGTTAGTGTCCCAAATTAGTTGTGTTAATAATTTCACATGATTGATGGGATTGAGTTAGGCTTTTATTATACATTTTAATTAACATTAGTGCTCTCTTATTTTCCTCCCTTTGAATTTTTAAATGATACAAATATAATATTACGTGAATTTCATTTAGGGCCAAATAATAGAAAGTTCTAATCCATAATAAAAATGATATAGAAAGCATTTTGGTATTACAAGGCATTAAACCTCAAAGAAGAAAGTGTTGTATGTTATCAGTGCCGCATAGCGGATTAAACAAGAGTTTCTTTAATTTGGTCGAAAGTCGTAAAAAAGGCACCGAATAAACAGCTAACATAAACTACTATCGTACAACGCATCTTTGGTCTTGAATTAAACCTCTGCTCTCCTAATTCAGTCTATAGATTTTGGTGTAGGTTCAATCTTAGTTGTTTAGCTTAGATCCATCAATCAATCTCCTTTTTTGGCTCTCTCTTTATCCCCATGTCTCTTATCCCTAGGAGGTCTTCCTCCACTAGCAGATTCATACTTCGAATGTTTTCTCAGTCGAGTTCATCGCATTAAATTTATCTTGTAAAGTTTATATTTTCTATGTGATTTGCAAGTTATTGCACACAAGCATAATTTATTTAGTGCGCATTTCAAGAGTAGCAATCACAAGTTTTCCCCGAAATTCCAAGAGAAACTTTCTATTATACGTACTAAACATAGAAAAATAATCGTTAATCTTATTTAACAACCAATTATTAATTATTTTTGTTAAACAACAAATTATTAATTATTTTTGTAACTAAATCTTTTTCATTTTTAGTGTATAGTTGAGTACGAGTGGTGGGTCGAATAAGGGTAATAATTTGAGATATTCTATCATGTGTTTCATGATGAGTATTATATAGTTTCAATATTATTTTATTCTACTATTTTAGTGTAAATGGTGAAATAAGATTTTTATACATAGAAAATGAATAAAATAATCTCATGAGATATCTTCATCTATCTTATCCAATCAACCAAATGACCCAGAATCATAACAGTGAAATAAATGATTTCATATAAAAAATGAATAAAATAATCTTTTAAAATATTCTGGTCTATCGCATCCCGATCAAACAACCCCTTAAGTCTTCATCATCTTCGAAGAAGTACACAAACAGAATTGAAATCTAATCTTCAAGTAAGATGTCCCTACATCAATTATAATTCTTCTCTCATAATAGAATGTTCTCCACTTATACGTTCTATTGTTCTCTTGATTTTTCATTGTCCATCTTTCCCTTTCCCTTTTCCTATATATATATATATATATACACACTTAGAATTTAAATATATGACTTAAAAAATATTTTTAAACATTCTTTCTCTACACTACAATCTTTTTAATGACAAAGATGCAGCATTTCATGTATAACCAAAAAGATTTGGTTTTGCTCTATTTGCATTGTATTTGTATAGGGATTTAATTAAAACCTCATGACTTCCTTTTAATTCTGAAGAATCTATTCAACGCACAATTAGTCGGATCATTAAATTCATGTCACTAGTTTAATAGTGCAATCACGTGTATATATATATACACAAACTGCATAAAAAAGAAAGACTATGAATCGCACCTTATCACAAAGTTATATGGATCTGAGTTAGCCCACCTGGATAACCAGAAGCTAAGTTCTTCAAATTGTACAATGTAATTTTTTATAATTTTTGAAAAAGAAAGAATATCATATAGCTAGCTAGTATTATATTTTATTTCCTAACTTCCTATCCCCTTAAAAAAAAAATAGATGACAAGACTTATTTTAAGCAATGAATTTGGTAGGACTATTTGTTGGCACAAGCACTATGAAATGACCCTTGCCTAACTTGGCACTTGGCAGACAATGGTCTCACAAATCACAATTAATTTGTAAGTTATGATTAGATCATGAAACAAAGCTGGTGAATCCAATTTTTTTCCTTCTTTATCTCTTTATTATAATAAATAATTCTTTTGTTCTTTTATTTATTGGATCTATCTATATTTGAATTATTTGGCAAGGGGTTGATGAAAAAGTAAACGCCAAGAAAGAAAAAGTAAGGATGATCACACTTTGTGACCCCATTTCAAAACAAAGCAAAATGAGGGTATAGTAGCAAATGCATCATGTACCAACGGTTATGGTGGAGTATCAAATCGCGGCAAATTCAGAATTTTTACTAATGGGTTCGAAAAATAAAAATATAGTGCTTGAAATTTAAACGTAGAATCTCAAGTTGAATTTTGAATCCCTTCAACTACTAAGTCAACCTCTTATACTATGTTTAGGAAGTTCCAATTATGCATAAAAAATACCTTAAATATATTGTGTAATTTTTTGCCAAGGAAGTTCGACTGAATCCTTCGCTATCCCTCTAGATTTATTCTTAATCAACATTTTCAAATTTAAGCTTTGGATATGAAGTCACCTTTATTAAGAAACACTTTACTTCTTATATGAAACTTCTCAGCACAAATTCAAATATAATCAGGACTCCACTACAAATTAAGCATTTAACCTGTGATATAAAACTTTCCATCACAAATTCAAATTTAGTCAGAACTCAATACACGGAGAAACCAACCAGAGTGCACCCTATAATAGATGGTAAAGATAGAAGCAATAAACAAAAAAGTCAAGAAAAGAAAGCTAGCTGTCCACTGCCTTTTGCCTCCCCTCTTTACTTTTCTTTTAAAAAAAACTTCACTCTTCCAAACACAATTTCAAAACAAAAAAGAACACCAAACATCATTCTTCTTATTGTTCATCAAATCTCAAGATTTGAAAAAATCCAAGTAACTCAAACAAACATTCAACATGAAAGGTATTAGAAAGTGTAAAGAAGCTCCTTCAACAGATTTATTAGTCTGTTTTCCTTCAAGAGCTCATCTAACACTTATGCCAAGTCCAGCCTCTCATCATCACCATTTAAAAAGATCAAACACAAGAGGTATTGGACCTGCTGGCCAAGCTAGTCCTATGTTATGGAAAAGGACTGAGATTTCTGAGCCAACATCACCAAAAGTTACTTGTGCTGGACAAATCAAAGTAAGACACAAGCCGAAAACATGTAAGATCAAGAATTGGCAATCAGTAATGGAAGAGATTGAGAAGTTACATGTTAAGAAGCAGAAAAAGAAAAAACTTGTTTGGAATATGGAAGGTGTTGGATTCAAGAAAGACGCGATGCAGTTGTTGACATGTTTGAGGAATATAAGATTTGATTTTCGATGTTTTGGATCGTTTCATACTGATGAAACAGATGTTATCACTTCTGATGGTGAAGACGAAGATCAGGAAGATGAAGAAGAAAATGACGATGAAGCGAAAACAGCATCAAGAACTGTTTTCTCTAAGTGGTTTATGGTTTTACAAGAAAACCAAAAAACAGAGGAAACAGAGCATGCCAAAAAAACAGAGGAAACAGAGTACTCTGTTTTTGGTCATAATGATGCTCCACCACCAAACGCACTTTTGCTTATGCGTTGTCGT
>JAJOOR010086617.1:0-17017 GCA_036250505.1 Solanum acaule | reverse complement strand
GTTCTGCATTAACAGCAGGATACAAGTTGGTCCAACTAAACAAATTTTCAGTGCACCTAGTCTTCAAAATGCCTAAAGCAGTTGACTCTCCATCAAAACATCTCTTGTTCCTCTCTAACCAAATACACCAAAAAATACAAGCAGGTATCATAATCCAGATCTTCTTGATGGCTTTGTCAACTTTCCATAGACTCCAACTCTCATATGCATCCTTAACAGTGAGGGGTGTGGTCCAATTGATGCTAGAGAGACAAAAAAACATGCTCCATAATTCTGAGGCCACCTCACAATGAAGAAGAAGGTGTCTGGGGGTTTCAGTCTCTTTTTTGCACATATAGCATCCGTTTGGGAATTGGATTTTTCTTTTCTTTATGTTGTCTTGGGTGAGACATGCCTCATATAGAGCTATCTAGGTAAAAAAAACTACCTTTCTTTTCTTCTTCTTTCTTCTTTGTCCTCTGTTTTCCAACAACTTCTTTCTCCTCTCTTTTCCAACAGCTTCTTTCTCCTCTCTTCTCCTCTGTTTTCCGTCCTCTATTTCTGGAGTTCTTTCTTCTTTTTGCAGACAGTTAGTTCTTGCATTTTTTTCCAGTTGTAGACTACAATTTCAGAATAATAACTTAATTATTTTTGTCTACATAAAGTATATGAATTGAAATATTTGCTAATATGTTATTGCTATAGAGTTTTTGGTTATTTATACATGCAAAATTAAGATTGCAATTTTTTTGTATTAATTGGTACTTCACTTCAAAAAGGTGCGCACTTCGCTTCCCGCCTTAGTAAATGGGCTCTCATTTTTTGTTGTTTATCGCTTTCCCAAACACTAGTGGGGAGGAAAATATCGTTGCAACCTAAGTTGCTCGGACTCCGGTGCGGGTGTCCGATACAGGTGTGGATCTAAAGGTCGGATCCTTCATGATCTAATTTTTAAGATTCGGGGATATGGATCCATTGTATGGATACGGGTGCGGGGATTCGCCTAAAACTGATTCAGATATCTAAAATAGACAATTTCAAAAAAAAAAATAATTCAAAAAAATATCTAAAATAGAGTTATAAAACCTAAATTGTGAGATATTATATGGAGAACTTGAGGAGAATCCTGGAAGGAGATCAAAGGAAAAGGAGTGATAGAAATTTTTATATAAAAGGTATACTGCTTCCTTTAATTTCACCTTAGCTTTTGTATTGATTACAGAAATCATTACAATTGTCCAGGCTTTCCCCCATCGATTTTGGTCAAAGTACCCAAAAACGGTTGACCAAATCATACACGGATCCCACTCCCACACCCATGTCGTGTCGACACAGGTGTGACACCAATAGTGAAGAGTCCGAGCAATTTAGGTTGCAACTGATCAATATTGAATTCGTGACAGTAAATTGTGATTCACAACCTTTTGTAGATACACGATTCAATAATTTTTTTTCAATATTTCTCACATGGTATCAGTGCCTTAAGATCTTGTAGAAAATCAAAGAGCTTCTGTTGCCGGCGGGTGGCTATTACCTATATATGCCACCCGCCTGACCAACAATTATGTTAGAAAAAGTTGGGTCACCATGTATCTTTCCGGTGACTATTTTTTCATATCTAATTTGCATAGCACCGTGCATCTTTCTTGTGACTGCTTTTTTTCATATTTAATTTGCATAGTACCGTGCATTTTTTCAGATTATCTTTCATATTTGATTTGTGTAGCACCGTGCATTATTTTTTTTGATAAAGAAAAAAGACTATTTTCTCATATTCGATTTATGTAGTACCGTGCATTATCCCGACGATTACTTTCACATATCTTATCTGTGTAGCACCATTCCATCTTTATGGTGACTACTTTCTCATATCCGATTTGTGTAGCACCGGGCTATCTTTTTGGTGACCAGTTTTTCATAACTGATTTGCGTAGCACCGTTTTTTCGGTGACTATTTTCTTATTTGTGTAGGGTTGTGCAATCATTCCATCCCTACCCATATAATTTCTATTTTTCAGGAGGGTCATGCCATCATTCTGACCCTTACCCATTTAATTCTTTCTCAGTAGGGTCGTGCCATTATTCCGACCTTACTCATATATTTTATTTCTCTGGTTCAACCATGAAATCTAATACTCCGATGCATAAGCATGTTTCAACCAGTTTTTTAGTGACGTTTTTGTTCCATATCTAATATCAACTCATCTATTGATTCCAAGATGATCGATATATACCATATATTTTGAACACTTTTCGGTGACTGCTGCACTATGAATAAGTCTATATGGAGCAACCACCTAGTTTTGGTGCTCAAGGGAGTCCAGTAGCCTATGTATGTCGATTGCGCAGAGTGAAAGGTCTGAAATAATCTTCTCAAGCTTGGTTTGGGAAGTTCAACATAGTAATTCTGGAGTTTGGCATGACTCATAGTGGGGCTAATCACTCCGCGTTTTATCAACATTCTGCATCAAATCCAGTATTTCATTAGAAGACTAGGTGCATTGAGATTGACGGTCAATTTTGTGAAGTCGAGTGATCAACTTGCAGTATCTCCACCAAGCCCCTCACCGGTCCTCGCATTAATTACATCTCTAACAAACTAGGTACATATGACTTGTATGCACCAGCTTGAGGGGGAGTGTCAAGAATTGGAATAGGTATATACAATCCTACTTGTAATATGTATAAGAATATGAATAGTATATAGTTTCCTACTCGATAAATGATTGTATTGTAGTGTCTATAAATAGGGTCTCTCTGTAATAATGTAGATACACAATTCTATAATATTTTTCTCCAATATTTCAAACAGTGAGGCAGACTTTGATTCCTTGCTCCGTGATTGCATTAGAGTGCCTGATTTGGGTATTGTTCCTATCAACACTTATGGAACAATGCTTGGAATTTAAGGAAACTAGAGTTGCTTGCAACCTGTTCGATCTAATGCTCGATTATAATAATGTGCATGGATATACTGTGATATCTCTAATTATGACTACTCAACATATGTTACTAAAACTTCCGTTTAACCCTAGTTCAAATAGAGTCACTTTGTTGGTAGACCTTTCTACATTGGTTTCTTTTGATGATTTAGAGGACGATGTGCTTGATGACAGTTCCCAGAAATAAATTGCAATTACAAAATCTTTTCTGGTTCCTTTCGGTTGTTGGGCGTATGTAGTTCAGTGTTATCAAAGGCAAAATGCGCAAAAAAGCTCTAAGGTTTGTTGGGGCTTTAAGCGCAAAGCGCAAATAAAGCGTGGGCTTTAATAAAAAAAGGCGCAAAGGGAGAAAAAAATACAAATATATATGTTTAGTCCAAGTCTAATAATTATAAACATGAATGACAAATATATGACCAAAGAAATTGAATTTTTTTTATGATAAAGTAAAATATCAATTGCTTAGTGTCAAATCTTCAAAAGAGGTTCATTGGCAAGGAAAAGTTTGCCTTAGAACCTTGATGACGACACTGAAGCGCACATAAAGCGAGGCGCAAAGCGCACAACATTGAGCCTTGCTTCAGGGCTTAAGCGCGCTTAAATCGCGCCTTTGACTACACTAATGTAGTTACCTCCATTGTTTCCTTGAATGCATCTATTCGGCAATATAATCTCCCAAACAGTTGAGTAGAAGAGAATGACATTGGCTAAGAAGGCGCTCTATCCTTTGCAATCCTTAGTGCGGTTTGGGGAATGTTATTGATTGAGACTATATGAGTTTCCTTAGGGAAATGTTAAACAGATATTGCCAACATGATGGAAGTTTTTTTTTTTCCTGATAATTATGAGTGTTTCTTGACTATGTTGTCTTTTCGGTCGTATGGTTCCTAACTTGTTTTCTATGAGAAGCAATGTTGTGAAAAGCGAGCGCCTCATCTCTTAAAGCAGTGAAGCGAAGTGAGGGTATAGCGCTTCTTCCGTGTGAAGCAAAGTGATGTTGAAGAAGTGACCGTTTTCAGGGAAATGTGAAGCGAGCGTGAAGTCTTGAAGCCTCGGAGCGATTTTTTTTTTACTTTTCCGTAAAAAGTAGTCTTTCCAGAAGAAAAGTAGGTATGATTTTTGCTCGTTGTGTCTCTGCTAGTTTTTGTTGTTTCTTCTTCAAACTTGAGGTAGGTCTCCTTCTTTCTTTCTTCTTATTTTATCTTCTTCTGCGCTACTTTTCTGCTAGGGTATCATTTCTTTGCTGCCGTTCTTTGTTCTTTTTCTTCTTGATTTCGCTGTTGTGGCTGCATCTTCTTAGCTGCCTGCCACCATTGCTGCTGGGTCTTTTATAATGATTTAGTTTTCTTTCAGTTTGCTTCATAGTAAAAATATTAGCTTATTTAATATTTCTTTAATAGTATTTATATAGGTACTTTTTCAGTTTGTTTGAGAGTAAAAATCAATTATTTAGATACTTTGTAATATTATTTAAATAAATACTTTTGTTCAGTTGGTTTAATAGTACAAAATCAGTTTATTTGAATACTTATTTAATAGTTAACTAACTACTTTTCAGTTTTATTAATAGTAAAAAAATCAGTTTATTTAATAATCCTTAGTATTATTTATGTAAATACTGTTTTTTCGCCAAGGATCTATCGGAAACAACCTCTCTACCTTCATTAGGAGGGGTAAGGCTGCATACGTGTCACTCTCCCCAGACCCCACTTGGGGGATTACACTGGTTATGCTGCTATTGTTGTACTTCTTTCAGTTTGCTTAAGAGTAAATATCAGTTTATTTATTATATACTTTTTAAATAAATACTTTTTTTCAGTTGGTTTGATATTATAAAATCAGTTTATGTAAAGAATTTTTAATAGTATTTTATTAATACTTAAGTTTGTTTAATGGTAAAAAATTAGTTTATTTAATAGTATTTTTATTTCTCTTTTTTCTTATTATTAGTTTCAGTTTCAAATTTAGTTTTGAGGATCTAAACAATTTGGTTTCGATTTAGCCCGTCCTGTGGAAAATTATTTGTTACTTGTTAGATGGAAAGATTTGCAAATAGATATTATTTTGTTTAGTTAGTCATTTTATTTATTTGTGCAAAGCTAATTTTTCCTTTTCTCTAAAGATCATGCTTCACTTTAATGAAGCAAGTTCTTTGCTTCACACTTCAAGTGAGGCAGGCACTTGTCGCTTTTTTGTGCTTCACGCTTCCAGAAATATTGATGAGAAGGTAAAGATGTACTTGGATCTATTTATGACATTGGTGGTTGTTTCGGAAATCACACCAAGGACATGACGTCTCATGGAGCTAAATAGAGATTTGGGAGCATTGTCAGCTAGATCATTGACAATTTTTATGGACTATGTTGCTACAACAGTACTTAGTTGCGATCTCTGTTTACTCCTAGCCTAATTATATTGTCAAATGGGTCAAGAGAAGCTCTTGAATTTTTTCTGTCATTTATTGTAGCTAGGTTAAAAGGTTTAGGACGAGAGGGAGTTGCTCGGATGGTAAACACCCCTCACTTCCAACCCGAAGGTTGCGAGTTCTAGTCACCAAGGGAGCAAAAAGGGTGGCTCCTAGGGAGGGGTTAAAAGAAAGGTTAAAAGGTTTAGCATAACGTGAATGAGAATTTCAATACCAAAGAACGTACAAAATCTAGTGAACATTAGTACTGAATTTCTTTAGCACTGGTTATGTGGCCACTTTGGATTCCATATCGATTCATGAGATCTAATATTTTTTATGAGAACAATTGAAGCGACAAAATCAACTTGTAGTTCAATTTCGAGGATCACCGCTTGCAAAGGAGTATGCTAAGAGGATCACTCCTAATGAAGAACCTTTCAAGTCCTAGAGATGTTATGGAATTTTTAGAATAATCATTCCCGCATGTTAGACTAGCTACTACTCATGGATAGTAATATGCAATGTGGCTTGATGAAATATGGTATATTTGCAGAGTCTGATATTATAATCATTATAGCAGTTGTTGGAGTAGCAACGTGGAGGCTTAAGATGGATAATGGCTCGTCTGACATTTTAGTACCAGAGTCAAGTTGTAAGAGGAGCATATTTTTTTTTTTTTTTTTTTTTTTGAAATTGGTAAATTATTCAGCATTAAGGCTATGCTGGTCACCTCCAAAAAGTTTACAAAAAAGGAAAGGAGAGATACTTACAAGGAGCCTATCCACTAATTGGATTCCCTCTTCCATACTCTGGTTCTTTTCACCAAAAACCTAGTGAAGTAATAACTTTCCACTTAATCTTCAAAATAGGATTCTGTTCCTTCAAAGATCCTCCGGTTCCTCTCCTTCCAAATGGTCCACTAGATGCAGGTTGGGACTATCCTCCACTATCTTTTTTGGTTTTTGCTTCCTCCTCTTCTGATCCAACAGCTAAGCAAGTATGCAGTATGTTCAGGCATGATCAAGTTGATTCCAGCAATGGAAGTGAACATAGCCCAAACTTGTGTCGTTACTTTGCAATGCATGAAAAAGTGTTTGTTGGTTTCTAGTGCCTCCTTGCAGAGGAGGCATCTAGATGCTATGATGGACCCCCTTTTTTGCAATGCCTCATGTGTCAAGCATGCTTTCCTAGCTACTAGCCAAGTGAAGCATTTCACTTTATTAGGAGTCACACTCTTCCATATAGTATTCCAAGGTCCAGTTGACCTGCCTGCAGCTACACTCAGTCCCCTTTTGTATACCCTGTTAACCGTGAAAATTCCATCATTGTGGTGCCTCCAAATGAGTTTGTCTGCGTCTGTATTAGTGCCTGGGAAGTTTCTTATTAGTGTTAGAAAATCTACTACCCATGGTATTTCCCAATCATTTAGGGGTCTTCTGAAAGTCAGATTCCACCCTTGAGGGGACCACATTTCTTGTATACTGCATCCAGTATTCAAGCTTATTGAAAACAGTCCAGGAAAAAGGGAATGAAGTGTGCCATGACCACTCCAGTCCTCTTCCCAAAAAAGTACCTTGTCTCCCCTACCAACTCTGACTTTAGTGTTTAGCTTGAGAGTTTTTTTTTTTGATAATGGTAACTATATATTCACACCGAAAGACCCATTAGGTAAAAAACTGATGGGTTGGGGTTTACAAACTCGGGGGTATCATCAAGACCAAAAACTAGACATGAGACTTTACAATTGTCCTATGAAATCGACTAAACTATCTATCTCCCACACTAAATCTTGTTTACACCAAAAAAACAAAAGACTAAGTCTCTTCATCTTGATATTCTGGAAACTGCTGGCCAGTGTTTTGAATGGCGAGCGCCATTCGCCAAAGGCGCTATGGCAAGGCGAGGCGAGCCTGTCACTCTATTTCACAGTGAGGCGAGGCGAGATCAATTAGGCGACGTAAGGCGACATAATGGCGATCTGAATGGCGGCGCCTTTTTGTTTTAAAATTTTTAAAAAGATCTGACTTAATAATATTAGTCAAAATTAGGGTTTTTTTCCTATTTCCATACTTGGGGTCAGTCGCGTTTCTTCTCCTCAACCTCGCGATCTCTTCTTCTCCTTCAGTCGCGCGAATTGAAAGGTATGGCCTCTTTTCTTTCTTCTTCTTTTCAGTTCTCTTCTTCTTCTTTTCTTCGTTTCTTCTCTTCAGTCCTCTTCTTCTCTTATTTTCTTCTTTTCTTTTCTTCAATTTCATGTGAAGTGAATCTGAAATTTTGAAATCTGAACTGCCTTCTCAAAAAAAAAGATTTTGAGATACGAGGATACGAGGAGGAAGAAGATGAGGAGCAATATAATGATGTAGAGGATGTTGATCTTCAAGAGTTGAATAGTTTTGAAGAAGAATAGACTTTTAGAGTTCTAGTATTGTCTTTTGAATTATTGTGTCTTTAAAGTTCTAGACTTTTAGTATCTACTATTAGTTTTTGAATTGAAATATTTGCTAATATATGTTATTGCTATTGAGATTTTGGATATTTATATATGCAATTAAATATTTTTAATTTTTGGTATTAATTGGCGGCTCAATTCAAAAGGCGAGCGGCGTGGCGAGGCAGGCCCTTGTCGCCTTTTGTCGCCTCTCGCCGTCCAAAACACTGCTGCTGGCTATTCCATCATGACCTCTTTCATTTCTTTCTCTCCATAATGTCCACCAAATACATGCTGGAATGCTCCTACACCAGTCTTCTTGTGACCCTCTTTTCCCCACTCCTTCCCAATTTTTCAGCAAATCAAAGGAGGTTCTGGGCATCACCCAATTTATGCCTAGTATACAAAAGAGCATGTTCCACAGATTTACAGTTGTTCAGTAGTGCAAGAACAAGTGACTATTTATCTCTGCCTCTTTCTCACACATAAAACACCTTGAGCAAATCTGTATACCTCTTCTCTGTAGTACTTCGCGGGTTAAACAAGCTCTCCTGATCACCAACCAGATGTAGCATGAGACTTTGAGAGGGATTTTACTCTTCCAGACCAGTTTTCAAGGCCAGATAGTTGTCGTTGTGCGACTGTAATTCAGTCTCCAGTAGCATGATTTCACAGTAAAGGACCCCTTGTTGTGCAATTTCCAGACTGGCAAATCAGGACCTGCATTTACTCCTGGGAAAACATTTAGGACCTGCAGCAATTCAGCCACTCTGTTCATCTCCCAGTCATTTAAGGCCCTCCTAAAAATCAAGTTCCACCCTTAAGGACTCCATACTTATGCCACTTTGTCCATCAGTTGCAAGCTCAAAATATACATATCTAGGAAGGTAGTCTTCAGGTTTTCTTCCACAATCCACAATTCATTCCAGAAACTAGTCTTTTCCCCATTACCAATTTTGTACTTCAGATTATTATTGAAAGAAAGCCACAATCTTCTAATTGTTTTCCATAGGAACACCTAAATGTACCAGTCACCTCCTTAGTAATCCAACTATTCAGGAGCCCATATTTATGTGAAATTAATCTCCTCCAAAGTGCCATATCTTCACAACAAAATCTCCACAACCATTTTTGTAGTGAACTTTCGTTGTGTGCACGTAACTTCTTTATGCCTAGACCACCCTGCTTTTTGCTAAGGATCACCATATCCCATTTGACTAGATTGTACCCGTTCTTCTCTTTGTTGCCTTGCCATAGAAATACTCTTCTTGCGTTGTTAGTTTTTTTCTCTATGCTGACTGGTAGAGGGAACAAACTCATCATATAGGTAGGTTGGCCATCCATGACTGATTTTATAAGGGTTAGTCTGCCGCCCAAAGACAGATATTGACTTTTCCGTTTTGCTAGTTTCCTCTCACTTCTCTCCAGAATCTCATTCCACACTTCCAGCTCCTTATTCTTTGCTCCAAGAGGCATACCTAGGTATTTAGTAGGTAGGGAAGCCACTTGACACCCTAGGTTCTCTGCTAGGATCTGCATATGAGGCACTTGGTTGACTGGGTAGCGACAACTTTTATGCCAGTTAACATGGAGCCCAGAAACGCCTTCAAAAATGGTTAGGATAGCTCTCAAATGCCTTCCTCAAAAACTCCCTCAAGGTTGTTTCTTTCTTCTGTTGAAATGCCTTGTACTTCATTAAGATTCAAATAAGGTCTCCAATTTTCTGATTCTTTGTAGAGATCTTGATAAAAATCCACAATGGAGCCCTTGATAGCCATAGGATCACTAGATAGTTCTCCATTGATCAACAGGGAATCTATAGTGTTGAGTCTTTTATGTGCAGTGGTCATTCTGTGAAAGAACTTAGTGTTTTTATCACCACATTTGATCCAATGGACTCTGGATCTCTGCCTCCAAAATATTTCTTCATTTCTGGCCACTTCCTCATATTCCATGGCTAAATGAGCCTTTACCAGCCCTTCTCAAACAAAAAAAGAGCCTTTACCAGCTGCTTATCATCATTTAAAGGTCTGCCCTCTTGGATGGTCTCCAAGCTCCCTATTTGATCTAGGATGTGGCTTTTTCTTGCCTTCCAGTTCACCTTGGTGCTCTTTGCTCCATTCTTTGAGTTTAGCCTTTAACATGCTTAATTTTGTTGCTTGGATATAGTCAGGGGTACCAGATATAATAAAAGAACACCACCACTCTTGAACTTTTACTTTGAAGCCTTCCACATTAAGCCACCACTTTTGGAAGGACTAGAGTGTCAAGGAAACTTGGGAATGAACTCCATTGGTTTTTTTGGAGAGTGGAAGGACTATCCTAGGAAAAGCTCGCAAGCACTTATCCCAAGACTCTTCTCTAAAGGCTCCTTCCAGGCCTTTGGAACCTCCTCCGGTGGTCTTCAACCATTTTCTTTGAAAGCCTTTTTTCCAGACTATGGAAAATCGTTTAAACTTGGTACTCTAGAGATTCTTGAAGAGATCATGGTACATAAGAAAGAATGAACCTAGAAAGGTGTTCAATTGTTTCAGAGTTGGAAAAAATGTAAGCATTGTTTCGATGTTTTTTGTTATATAAGGACTCTGCATGATGATGCTGGAAGAACTTCTATGTGGGTAAGTTAGGACAGTTGTGCTTTCTGAGTAAATTGTAGGTGCATTGCTCTACAAATGCTTAAACAATTCTATTGGAATTTCTTTGTTGGATCTCTTGCGATAGGGATCTATGGATTTTCAATCACTCAAGCAAAAGATTTGATTTATCAACTTTCTCCCCCAATTTACTATGTGAAATTCGACAAAATCAGTAATCTTCAATTTCATCAACCTTTTACTTTAGATTGTTCCTTCCGGACTTATTAGCATCCAACAGGAATTTAAAGTATTGATAGCAATCACTGCTCTTGGGGGACTTCTTGTCATGCCACTCCCCAAAAAAAGTATGAATTAATCTGACCAATCAAATAAGAATAAATAAATTTATGATTAATAATTAGCAAATTTTCGGGAAAAAATCAATAATATTTCAAACTAAAATAAGTAACATTTACCACCCAATTCAGATACTAACTCCTACTTCAATCAGAATTTTAGCAACATGAGTTGAGCTTTTTTTTGGCTTCAATTTACTAAACCCAACAAATAAAGCAACAAATCAATTAACTAAACCGGACAAATGAAAACCAAGAAACTAAACTTACAGAGCTTCTCTAGGGCAATCGTAAAACCTCTCTCTAGTATTCGAATGGGTCAAAACAACAAAGTTATGAGCAATCAGTCTGCAACAGCATCTCGTCGCATGACATGTTTCATGTGATAACATACGAGCTTCAAAGATTGAACTCTTGATTCTCCACTAACTCTCCAAGTCTAATTTCTCAAGAAATTTATCAACTAACATATGTAGCCTTGGAGGGTTTTTATTTCAAGGGAAAAGGACAAAAATAGTCTTATCGGAAATAGCCTCTCTACCTCCCAAGGTAGGTGTAAGGTCTGCATACTCTCTACTGTCCCCAAAACTCACGTGTAGGATTACATCGGGTATCTTGTTGTGGAAAGGGACAAAAATACCCCTTAACTATTTGAAATAGGATTTTTTGTCCTTTGTTTAGTTTTCTGCCCAAAAGTTCCCTCGTCTTTTATGGGGAGGGCATTTTTGAGCTACTTGGCTAACAAAGAGGTCACTTTTGGTCCATAAATAGTTCAAGGGAAAAATTTACCCTTTTCCCCCTAATAAATAAAGCTAGCAAATTGATATTTAGTTGTTAAGGAGTGCACCCAAAGGTGTGTCCAGTGGTCAATGAAGTGAAAGGAGAATCATGTGGTTTCTGGTTCAAATCTAATAGTGTTTTTTTAATCATTTATACATATATAAAATTTTTCTTTGTTTGCACCCCTTTAAGTCAAGGTCACACTCTAATTGTGTTTACCCTTAAATCCTAAATAGACTTTTATGCTTTTTGTCTTTGACAACACTGTAGTTGAACACATGTTAAATCACATAATTTTACAAAGGATCTAAATGAGGAAGTAAGATGTTTTCCCTTTTCATTTTTAAAGGTCCTGACTTCCCTGAGCAGGGACTTCAATGTCTCAAAAAATGATATTGCTTAACTGTACACTCCATAAAGAATAATATTAGAATACTGTATGTGGGTAACTGCAAAAATATTGTATAGTGGTTTTGTTATAAAAGCCTTTGTTCTGAAGCTGGAACACATTACGTTCCCTTCTTCAGCAAATAAATCCAGTTATTTTGGTTAGGTATAATAGACTTTTCTTAACTGTTCCTTATTCTTTTAAGTTTTATCTATTCCTTGTGGCAGAAAAAGGAGATTGGAAAGCGAAGAAAAGATGATCATAACTCACGGAAAAATAAAGACAAAAAGGTACTACAGCTTTTGTGTTACATAGTTCTTGGCCATCTTTTACTTATGCCTTCTAAAAGATGAGGTCTTTTTGTGTCATTGACTTTATGGAGCTTTGACTGTCTGTTGTTTGTTACAGTATAGACACATATGTAGCCATGTCCATATCACTGTGGAGAGATTATTGCTTTCTTTTTTGTCATTTACTAGTGCAAGTATTAAGTGTGTCTTGATTGAGTGTCACTGTTGTTTGTTACTGTATAGACCCATATGTAGCCATGTCCATATCACAGTGTAGTGGTCATTGTTTTCATTTGTCATTTACTATTGCAGTATTATGCTTCATCAAAAACTAGCCAGTGTAGTGTTGATGACAGAATACTGAACTATTCTCCTTCTCCCTTAAAGGGGAAAAACTTGGATCTTTATTTGTATAGTATGGAATTTAGAAGTCCAAAACAATTGGATTATTAACTTTTTTGGTTGTTAAGCTGAATTACATTTTTTAAAGCATTCCAAGTATTGCTTCTGATATTGTGCATTCTACTTTTCTGGTGAGCAATCTGCAATTATCTTCTATTTAGCTGTCCTGGTCATCCCCTTACTGCAATTATCTCTTAGAGCACTAATTATAAACTCCATCAAATGAATTATTATCCTACTTTATACTTGTATCACAATTATATCAGTTTTTCTAGCGGGGGAGGGGAGCTCACCCCAAGGGTCTTCAATACCTTTAGATGATGTTCTGTATTATTAAAGTTTGTTGGTTCCCTATTAATATTAAAGTAAGTTAAAAGTCATTTTTATCTTCACATTTGACCCACTTCTGGTAAAAGTCTTGAACACTATAACCCTATTACCTTATTACCTATACTTTAGTGAGGTAGGTCACTGGAATTATGCAATAGAGGTCCTAGGCTTTTCTGTTTCTTTGTTTCAAATTTGTCTTTACCATGTTGCTTTGTAGAAGGCTAAGGTATCAACAAGATAATCTGTTATCTAAATGGTGTGCATATTTAGGAATAGAGGAGAAAATGGTAAAAATGGTAAGTTGATTGGAGCAGCCTGTTGAACCACTTATGTGCTACATGGTAGGCTTTGTGGGTGCATAAGTAGTGGGTTTAAAGGAATGATCTTTATCATTTTCAGTCTGGACTTGCAATATGATCCACTTGTGCTAAGAGCTTTCCCCTGCACTGTAAGCACTAGAGAAAAAGTATGAGGGGGCATGCTTTACACAGGAGGAAAAGAGAAGGTTTCGCTTGACTTATGGTATTGTTTTGGTTAAAGAAAAACAGAAGGAAGGAAAGGAGAATGTACAGATCAAAGGAGAGGAGGGGGTAGGAAAAAGGTAAAAGTCGTGTCTGTGTTAGTAAGGGGAGAAAAAGGAAGAAATTTGCATCGTTGGAAACTAATATCCTTAATACATGTTTACCTTTTGATCATATTATAAAGCTCTGTCTTCACATTATATAGAACATTAGTAAAGGAGGTTAGCCCCCTTGCCAAATTTTGTTCAAGTTGACTCACCCAAGGAAACATGCGAAGTCAAAAGGGGAATCTTCTAATTGTTTTCTACTTAAGTGCTTCTAAGTGAGTAAAGGGTCATTTAGTTCTGGACTGGGTACAACAAATTTCAGGTATTGTAGGTCTTTCTCAAGATACCAAGTGTCAGAATGCAAAAAATATCTCTCAAAATATCATGACTAGCTGGATGGTTCTCCTCGTACCAAAAATGAAATGTAGAAATAACATTGGACTTGAGCCAAAACATAATCACCTATATTAGTGATGTTCTTCTTTTTCATCCAAATGCATAAGAATAGCACTTGAAATCTATCTCTTCTTCCAGTGAAATTATAATGCTCAAGATGTGACTCAAGTCATCCAGATCTAGACACAACTCATCTGATCATCACACAGCAAATTAAAAAAAAGATCTAAATCTCAGTAAACCAGCCATAATGAAGGAGAGAATGTTTGTATTGCTTCAGCTCTAGTGCAGAAAAGACAGCCATTAGCGGTAATTCTTTTCCTCTCCCCAAAGTTGTCACCTGTAAGGGGATCTTCTAAAGCCAAAATAAAAGATCCCTTCATCTTCTTTTGTCTTCCCAAATTATTTTCAAAGTGGAAAGAAATGGACTTTGGGCCTAACTCAACCTCAAAAGTTAGCTTAGGAGAGGACGATTGTCCAAGACCATGTAAGGAGATCACCAATCCCTTTTCCATTCCATGTGGGAATCGTCAACACCCCACCTCATGCTCAGGAATGGACATCTGGAGCGTGGAAAATTTAATATGGGGCCCAACATTAGGAAACAAGAAGTGGGACAGGTCTTGCTCTAATAGCATGTAAAGAAATGAACTTTGGGCCTAACTCAACCATAAATGTGCTAGCCCAAGGGGGAAGGATTGCCCAAGACCATATAACAAGACCACCATCCCTTTTTCATCCTATGTGGGACTCTTTAACACAAAGGAAAGGGTTCTTCGTCTATGCTGCTAAGGGCATGATTGTAAGACTTCAGACTATAAGCCAGTGCAATATCTTCCGACTAAGCAGGATTGTGTGCTCCTCAAGCTAATCAGTGACTAGTCTTGTAAAAAGCGAGCACTTCATCACTTTAAGTGATGAAGTGAAGCGAGATGTAGGCGCTTCGATTTCAAGGCTGTGAAGCAAAGCATTTTCACTGAAGCGACGCGAGGCTGAAGCGCTTGCTTCTTCTGTCTGAAAAAAAGATCTAATCGGAAGAAAACAGAAAAGTTGGAACTGGTTTTCAAAAAAAATAAAAAATAGTTGAAGAGTATATGCAGCTTGTGGATGTACTGTTCAACACATCTTCATCCTATTTTCTTCTTCTTTCTTCCTTCTTTTTTCTTTGTTCTTTCTTCTTCGATGGCTGGCAGTTTTTTCCCTTGCTTTCTTCATCGTTGCATAAATGGCTGTATAGAGCGTATTTTCCCCACATTTTTTCATCTCTTATTTCTTCTTCGTCAGCTCTTATTTCTTTTGTATGTCTTTATTTTTTTTCAGTTTATTAGTTCAATTGAATTTCCATTTTCAGTCTAATAATTCAATTGAATTTGCCAATAATTAATTTCCTTATCTTAGGCGCTAGGCAGTAGCTAATCAGTTAATTTCTTTTTGGCACTAGGCAGTAGCTATTAGCTATTCCATTTTTAGTAGCTAATTAGCTATTTCATTTTTCAGTAGCGAATTAGTTAATTTCTTCTAGGCACTAGGTAGTAGCTAATTTCCTGTCATATGGAGGATTTTTGCTAACTACTTTTTCATTTTTAAACTAAAACATTTGCTTACATATATTGTTTTTGTGAAAGGTTTATTTTGGTCTTTCGTTAAATTGCACTTTACTTCAATGAAGTGAGCGCTTCGCTTAAAGCACAAAGCAGGGCCCTTACACTTTTTTGGGCTTCCCACTCTCAAAACCATTGGCAGTGATTAGCATAAATTGGAAAAAAAGAAGATAATGGATTCCACCTGCCAGTCTTGTGCTATCCCTCTAAAAATAGGAGCGGAAGTGACAAGTGTATTTAAGATACAAATTCAGTTGTACATATAAATATTTTTTTAGAATGGTAAAAGTAGTTGCACATTCCTATTTTCATGGGAGGCTATTTTGAATTGATTTTTTTTTTTTGAAATACAAATTTTGCCATGATAAGAAAGTGATAATAGAGCTTTAGTCCTTAACTCCTCCCAGATTAATATCTCACTAAAGGCTCTCTCATCCACTGCTCTCCTTGCTGAAGAAGGCCTTCTTTGCTACCTATCCTTCAACTTTAATCAAATTTCTCCTTTTCATGTTTGATCGATACTTGATATGTAAAGGAACTTAGGGCACAAATAATTGTACACAGAAACACACACACCAGGTCCTGATGGTTTCACCATATCTTTCTTCAAGGAGTGTTGGGATATTCTTAAGGAAGATCTCATGCATACTATCCACAATTTCCACATGAGGAGCTTCTTTGAGAAATCCTTTAATGCTACTTTCATAGCTTTGATCCCAAAGAACCTGAGGCAATGGAATTAAAGGATTTCAGACCGATCAGCTTAATTGGAGTGGTGTACAAGATCATTTCTAAGCTAATCACCGAAAGATTGAAAATAGTTATAAGGAAGCTGGTTGATAGACATCAAATGGCATTCTTGAAAGGAAGGCAAATCATGGATGCTGCTCTGCTGGCTAATGAAATGGTTGATTCTAGGGTAAAACAAAAGAAACCAGGCATCCTATGCAAGCTAGATATTGAAAAGGCTTATGATCATGTTAATTGGAATTTCTTGCTAAAAATTCTGAAAGACATGGGTTTTGGAGAGAAATGGATTGGCTGGGTACAGTATTGCATCTCAAATGTAAGATTCTCACTCATTATAAATGGTAAGCCTGAAGGATTTTTTCAATCGCATAGGGGTCTTAGACAGGGAGACCCTATGTCACCTTTTTTGTTCCTACTAACTATGGAGGGTCTGAACCACATGTTCAGAACAACAAAGGTAAATGGCTGGATAAAAGGGTTCAGTGCTCAAATAGGGAGAGGTGATGATCTGGAAATTACACATCTTTTCTATGCAGATGATGCCCTGGTTTTTTGTGAAGCAGAAGTGGCACAAATTAGACACTTGAGAGCAATCCTTACAATATTTGAGGGCATTTTAGGGCTTCATGTTAACTGGTCGAAAAGTTTCCTCTTCCCAATTAATCAGGTAGACAATATACAAAGTCTAGCTGAGAATTTGGGATGTCAGATAGCTTCTCTGCCCACGAAGTACCTGGGGTTGCCTTTGGGGGCCAAAAATAAGGAGTTGGAGGTATGGAATGAGGTGATGGAGAGATGTGAGAAAAGACTCTCAAGATGGAAAA
>JAJOOR010086616.1:0-22103 GCA_036250505.1 Solanum acaule | reverse complement strand
GAGATATGACCCTCCAAAGTAGACCCTCGAAAAAGGCTTCACTTGGAAATTTCGGATTTTGATACGGTTGCTCTAAAATTTGGGTTAGACCCATTTCCCACTCAATTTGACCCCCTAAACAACAATATGAAGTCGGATTTTCGAAAAAAGAAACGGATTTTATTTTTTTATATATAGCGAAACAAGTTTCCGGTAACTTCCGAAGCACATTTTTAAGAACTTTTTGGGTCATTTCACTAAGTATTGTACCCAACTTCTATTCCTCGGTCTGAACTCGCTTGCCTTCTTCTTGATCTTCGGAACTAGGTCACCATAAGCAGTATAGAACTCCCGTATCCATGAAGGAATATAGGGTCCTTGGGGCCTGGTGAATTGCTAAAACCGGTGGAAATGGAGGGTATCCGTCACATAAAAAGTATTTACACTCTAGCCTCTCTGTCGATAACAACTTCTCCTCTAGGATGGTTCACAATCCATCACCCTTTAACCTGTTAAGGAGCCTGGGATGAGGGACAACAGGTGGCACAGGAGCCACAGGAGGTGCCATAAATGGCACTGAGTCTTCTGGTGTGGGAGCTGGAGGGACTCTAGCTGAGTCAGGGTGAGATCTAGCCCGAATCTCATCCCGTTGGCACTGCAACGGCTGGTGGTCCTCAGGCTGAGATAAGGCAGCCAAGGAAGCAGTAGTCACCCTGTCAGATGTGGACCTCTTACCCTTGCCTTTGTCTCTCGGTGGAAACTCTTGCCTTCCCTTCTTTGGAGGATTTGACCCCCCTTCATTGATTATGATACCCCGTGCTCTTTTTCGGGGTGGCATGCCTATGTTTGTCCTCACCATATCTGCAAAAACATAAGGAAAAAGTTAAAAACAATTCAATTAAATGCACAGAAAAATAGTTGTAGATAGACTCGCCGAATCACTTTGGCGAGCTATATCGAGCTCGCCGACAAGATAGGCTCAAAATTCTCAAAAAAATTTGGCAAGTCAACGATGGGAAGGCCTTTCGGCGAATTGCCCATAGCATTCGGCGAGCAAGGATTAGCCCGCCGAAAGTTACAGTGCAATTTAATGTATAGGGGGGCAGACAAAGGGTGATCAAGAATGCTTTCGGTGAGTCACCCAATGCTTTCGGCGACCTCAAAGCTTCTCGCTGAAAGTTACCGAATCAAACTACTCATCTAGCATGAAATTAAAGGCGAGATGGGATACCTCGGCGAACCGCCGAGTGGTTCGGAGAGCTCAACCCAGCTCGCCAAACGACCCAACGTGCCTACATTCAACCCAACTTCTCGAATTCAACCCCACAACGCCCGAAAACAAAATCAAAGCATGCACTAATCAAATTAAGCTCAGACCCATTACCCCGGGATACTCAAAATTCTCCCGGTTGTGCCTAATTTGGCCATTTGATGACTTTTACCCTTAAGAATGACGTCACCCGCTCTATCATAGAGCAAATTACATCATTTGGCACAACTACGGGTTAGTTAGACTTCACCCAACTAGACCCAACAACATGCAAGCACAACCCCACAAAATTTAACCAATTTTAAGGCATAAATATACAGAAATACAACATTATAAAATCTACGGGCAAGATTATCAAATTAATACATAAATTCCAACATATTAACAATATCAGAGATGCCTAGCACACTTCAATCTAGATAAAATTATGGCGAATGAGTGCAGAATTCTAAAAATAAACTTGGAGTTCGGAAAACCAACCTTCAATGCCGATAAAAACGATATAGAAAAGCTAGGTAGTAATGTATTCCACTCCGAACACACTATCAATGACTAAAACACAATAGAAATGCAAGAAATCTAGAAATTAAAGTGCGGGTTTGAGTTTGGGAAGATTAAAAGTGAGGGAAAGTGAAGGAGTTGGAAGTTTAAACCTTTGGCCTTTTAAAAACCATCCAGTTCTCGCCTATCAGCAACATTAGTCGTGCTTGCCGACTCACTCGGTGACACGCCGAGTGGTCACTTACCTCGCCGAGTTTTATAGGACCTCCAATTAATGTGTGGTCCAAACGGCGGACTAGATTGCGATCGCCGACCTGGTCAAAGATTCGCCAAGTTGTTCCTGGGCTCGTCGAATTTTACAGACTCCAATTTAAAATTGTCTTAAGTGTAACGATGGTCTAGGTCGGGCTCGCCGACATCTTCGGAGACACACCGACTGGACCTTTAGCTCGCCAACCTGCACTTTTCAACTACTTTCCACACTTTGATCTGCACAATCAACACACCATTATTTCTAAACATAAAATAAAGCGATAAACACTTGGGTTGCCTCCCAAGGAGTGTCTTAGTTAGCATCATGGCACGACACAACTCCCCACTTAAGTTTCATTAGTGAGGTTTGCCTCATTTTCATAAGGCCACCTCTCTTATGGCTCTGGGTAGAGAGACGACAGCACCTGGTCCATTTAGGACCCCAGTAGCTGAATGAACATAGAATGAGAGATCGTCATCTGGTACAGTATCAAGACATTCTCTCTTATCTCCTCCAACACTCTGTCGTGTTCTTTGACTTTGTGTAGAATGAGTAAGATGACCTCTTCAATTTACCCGCCCTCTTGATTCTTTATCTTTCAACGCTCGTGATGGGAAATGTACCTATTCGTCTCTTTGGATAGCATCTCAAAGTCCTTGACCTTTTGGGCCAAGGTATCAAGTTGACCCAGCAAAGTGACCAAGTCTTGGTCCTTTTCTTTCTCCATTTTCTCCTTATTGGTTCTGACCACACAATCAAAGAGTTGGGATGTGGTAGAAACATTCCAGAAGTAGTTTATCCAGAATGTCATGAGTTGGGCATAGCTGCAATAGGATTTTAAACCTTTGCCACAACTCATACAAGGACTCACCCTCCAATTTCTTGAAATTTAGGATGTTATCCCTAAACATCATCAATCTCGAAGGAGGGTGATCCATTGGGTTCCTATTCCTACCAAATATGCTCCAAGTCTGTGCTTAAAACAGCAAAAAAAATACCAAAACTAAAAATTAAGTAAGTTCACTATGACTAACAAGAACAAAATTCAACTTAGACAAAAATTCTCAAATAACACCACTCCCCGACAGAGGCTCCATTTTGATTTTGATTAACATTATAAAAGACACTTCATCCAATACTAAGCGTCAACGATCTTTTAGTAGTAATATAACCCAACAAAGTGAGTTGGGGTCGAGTCCCAAGGGAGTGGTACGTATTTGAGAATCAATAGAAAAACAAGAATATGATCAAGTCAATCATAGGTAAAAACATTTATGAATAAAAGCATAGTTCAAGTTAAGGGCGACACAAGTGTCAAATATCAGGGGGATTTGGTTTCAACTATCAGCTACAAAAGCAAAAAACACAAAAATAATAAAGATAGAAACTGGTTCTTGGGATGTGATTGGATTATGGTCTAAGGTAGATAAATGGGTGATTGCAATTATTAGTAAATAGCTGTAAATCAGTGAATAAGCTAGACTTTAGTGGGGATAAACTTTCTCTCGAACAATTTATCCCGAATCAAATTGGTTTCTCTTGAACACCAATAAGCAGCAATTAAGAACACGCTTTAGTCCATTCACTCTCTTGAGCTGAACGTGTTGAAAAGGGTTTAGGTTTCACTCTCTCGAGCTGAACCTATGACAACCCAATATCCACAGAGCATCAAATCAGTAATCTTGGTTTTAAAACCTCTCTCTCGAGCAAGCCAAAAACACGAAGGTAGAGTTGCATTTGCAACTACAACCCTTTAGATTAAGCCATAATAAATGAATGAAATCACTTTTAAAAAGCATTAAAACTATCATTAACAATACCCAGCAGCTAAATCAACCCATAATCACACCCCAAGAATTGGGGTTTTACCCAGACATCATAAAGAGTAAAAATCGTTACCAAATTGCATTTCCATCAACTCGGTAAGATTGATATAGTCTTTACAAAGGTCTAAGATGAAGATCTTCAACATCCACTTCCAATTTCTTAGAAAGGGAAATCATCAAATCTTCAAAGCTAAGGAAATATGTCTCTAAATTCAGTTCTAAGCTCTCTCCTTTTAAAACTGAACAATAATGAAAACTTCGACAAAAATCTAATGAAAAAGGATACTAAGTTAAAAATTCAAACAAGTTTTTATAGTCGCCAAAAATGTGCTGCGAAAGACCATTCGGCGCAATAAGTGGGGATCACCAATCCACTCAGCGATCCACCCTTTGGTCAATTCCATCACCTTTTTATTTTGGCCTTCTGCATCTTCAAGTTCTGAAACTTTGGGCGATATGGCGCTGCATCACAGAACCATTTGGTGACTCACAGACTGCTATTTTCTATTGCCGACTTGATTTTCTCCTTCAGGGCATGGCACACTGGAACATTAGGTGAGACAATGGCCATTCGGCGACCTGCCCAATGGATTAGGCGATCCTCAGGCCTTCTTTTCTTTGTTCTTTTAGCTGCCTTGTTCCTTTTTGCTCATTAGTGTCCATGCTATGTTCCTCAATCCAAATACTTGAAAATCAAGGATTTACATCAGTTATTGGCACAAAATATGTTTTTGAGGACACTAAATCTATTAAAATAAAGCCCTACATAAGTCCAAATCATGGACTCATCAGGAAGCTGAGGAGGATATGAAGAAGAGATATCCACATATCTTTGAGCCCAGAGAAATTCTAGATCAAGGTACTAATTCTCTTTTTAGTACTCTTTCATTGATATACTGAATGTGTTAGATTTACTTGTTCGATGTATGAGCTGAATGTTAGATCGTATACCCTTAGCCTATTAAGAGTTATCTCATCAAAGGATGAATGTTCCCAAGGGGGAGATATTGTAACACCCCGCTATTTGAAAGAACTAGAATTAGAAATAAGCCAATTTTTTTTTGGAAATAATCAAATTTGGAAAGTTTGACCAAGTTAAGCTAAGTATGATTTTTGGGTCAACTTCAAACAATCATAACCCCTAGCTCATGATGATTTAGGTGTGCTACAAGATATGGTAGAAACGCTTTTTGAATTATCTTTCCATCTTCGCTGAGTTTGCCTAATTTTGAGTTCACATGAGGGAGATATGCCCATTCGAAAATGGGTTGTCTAGATAAGGAAAGTCGAAAGAGGATTTTAAAGGGGTATTTTGGTCTTTTCCATGCCCAATTAATTAAATCCATTTTTAGTAAATTATTTGGGGTCTAAACTGAGTTAGTTCAATTTACACGATTAAGAATTATGCTATGGCTTTCAGACAAGAGAAAGGAGGAGAAAAGAGGAGTAAAGTCAAGGCATTCTTGAAGATTTCTTGCGGAATCGAAGTCATTTCGCCAAGGGTTGATCCCTAAAGAGGTATGTGAGACTTTCAGAATATTGGGTTAATTCACCCATGTGCCAAACATGTTTATTTCAGCGTGAAGTTATCTTAAAAAGATTGGAAGTTTGAATGTTGTTGAAGTGTCTTCTTGAATTGCTTTCGTTCTTGAATTCGGGTTGAGATTAAGGAGTTTCTTGAGGTTATAGTGTTGTTTTTTTGAGTTGTTTGAGTTAGATTCTTGTACATATAGTGGGTATCTGAATCTAAAGAGATTTTGAGAAAATGTATCGAATTAAGCGAATTGGGTTACAAAATGAAGAAGGAAAAAGTTGGGTGAATCCAGACACCCAGTTCGCGTGACGGACCTACCCCCCATTTCACTGAAATTTCTCCGCGTTGCAGAGAGGTGACAGACCATTCTGCCTCAAAATTTATTTTACGACCAAAGTCTTAAATGCATCGCGGACTTGCTTCCAGACAGTGATTTCTTGATCGTTTCTCATGTTCAAATATCTAAAAACACCCCTAAACATCATGAGATCCTATCACAAATCACAATCCTTGAATCTATAAATTCAAATTCAAGAAAAGTTAAGAGCCATGTCTAGAGAGTTCTTCGAGTCATTTTAGGAAGTCGTTTACAAAACTTTTATACTTGTCTTAATACTTAAGCATTGAGTTTAATAAGTATAAGAGTAAATTCATTTCTTCAAAAGATTATACGGGAACCAAGTATTCCCAAGAGTTAAAATGTTTTCACATTTAAACAAGAAAGGAAACGCCAATTTCCAAGAGAGGGTTTAAGCTAGTTTTTGAGTAATAATCTCAAACCATAGAAAGAGCTATGTTTTTAAACATATAAGCTGAGCATATATGGGGACGAGTTCATAAAATCTTAAAGTCTCCATAAACTGTGTAGCCATCGTAAGTAGAAAAGGTCATACTTTTTAGATTATTCCTTAATGCTATTTAGCATAGAATATTGGATCCACTTAGTTGGGGCGTTCTACATCCTGGCAAGTTATAGGATAGTTCTGCCAGGGTGGGCGAGACGCTGTACCATCATATAGCTCATAGTGATGGTTGTCGGTTAGAGAAACTCCCACATAAGTATATTACTTTATTATATATATGCATTTAGTTGTTACTATATTTTTCAATACATTGAGTTGCTACCTACTGTTTAAATGCTTTATATAAACTGCATCTTTACTGTTGTTTATTTATGCATTGAGTTGAGTATCCATGAGTTGAGTAAAGCTGAGGTAAGTGTTTCTTTCAGAATTTAGTTCAAGTTTATGTCATGTTTAGTTTTCTCCTCGCATGCTCTTATATTCAATGTACTGATGCCATTTGGCCTGCATCATCTTATGATTCAAATACAGGTAATCAGGATCAGCATCGAGCGCCTCATTGATCCAATCGAGCACCCAAAGTCAGTTGGTTAGCCTTCTTGCTTTTCGGAGGATCCCTTTGGTTATATTTACTTTTATTACTTTGTTCATTTCAGTTGTTAGGATGATCGGGGGTCTTGTCCTAACATCCCTCTTAGTATTTAGAGGCTTCATAGACAGCTAGTTATTAGTTCTTTAGTCTTACAGTTCAGTTGTTTTACTCTAAGACTTGATTTGCCACTTTGGCTAAGTTGAATGTTTCTCCTTAAAGGTTCTAAGTTTATTTGAGAGAATTGTTTTAAAATGTATTCGATTTATGTAATAATGCATAAAGACTTCCGGTGAGAGTCTAGTCAGGCCAAGGGTTTGCTTGGGACTAGCTATGGTTCTCGAGTGTCAGTTCCGCCCACGGTGTAGGCTCGGGGAGTGATAACAAGAAAAATACAAAACAAATAATGTCCATAAGATAGTATTAGTGAGATAAAACTAATTACATGATCGAACCTCATCAAATTGAAATAAATATTTACATTATTACATTAAACTAATAAAACTTTTCATTGACCATCTGTATAGGTTTGCGTGAATAGGAGATATATATGACAATTCACATTGAACATTCACAAAAGAATCTGCAATATTATGTTTTGATAAGCTTATTATTTAAATCTTCACTTAAATATGCAATACTATTTACTGTAACATATATTTTGGAATTGGTAATCACGTGCAACACACGTGTCAAAAAACTAGTATATATATATATATAAATATACATAGCTGAACTGATAGGAAAAGAAGACATACTCACCTCAACTCAACATAATATGACAGCAATATAAATAAGATGTAATATAAAAAGCTTTTAAAACAGTAGATATCAAATCAATGTATATAAAAATACAATAATAAACTCTTTCCTGTTATTTGGAAAAATCTTTAACTGATAACGATCACTATGAGCTACGTTATGATACAACGTCTCGCCGACACTGCCAGAACTGTTATATACCTTTCTGGGGTATAGAACATCCTCAACTAAATTGATCCACTAAGCTATGCTTAAAAGCAATAAGAAATCATTTAAAAAGTATGATATTTTACCCATGTTGGCGACATGGTTTATGAGGAATGTGAGTTGTTTGAAATCAACCCCATATCGGTGCTCGATACTAGTCCAAATAATATATAAAACTCATGCTCCATTTTAAAGACATAACTCATCCTTAACTTGAGATTATTACTTAAAAGATTCTCTTAAAAGATATAATGCTCAAAACTCCTCATAAACTCGTTTAGAAATAAAGGTTTCCTCTCGTTTTTACTGTAAAAGTGTTTACACTTATGAATACTTAGTTACCTTATACTCATTTGAAACATTAAAGACAATTCTCCACATTCTCATAATCATTTACTCAAGTTCTAGAAGTCTGTAAAAGACTTCTCGAAATGACTCAAAAAGGTTTTCTCAAACTTCACTCTTAACTTTACATTAATGCGAAATGTAAATTAATATATTTGTTTAAGATATGCATGATATCTCAAGGATTAATGAATATTTTAAGAGTGAATAAAATTGAGAAAACATAGGTACGATTCAAGGGAACACACACGAAAAGAAGGTCAAAAGGGGAAGGGACCTGGCAACCCTAGTGCACTGAGTGGCGCGGGGCTCCAGCCCCAAAACTACTCAAAGTAGTTGGGGCGCACTCATTGGTGCTTTGCGCCAGGCTCGAAACTACTGGGTAGTAGTTCTGGCGCAGTGGTGGTGCGCCACCCCATCCCAATGCCCAAATTTTTGACAATTTTTTCTTCTCAATTCCAAGGCGAGACTCATCTAGAATCAAATGATTTCCTTCAGACTCTTTTGGAATAATAAACCTAGCCTAATTACAACAAAATACACACAAAACACACCAAGAACAACACTCATTTGCAGGACCCTCAGCTAAAGAACTAAACAACACTCCATTGTTAAAGAATGAAGCAAAAACCTCGAGAACTTCTTAAGAACTCAATAAATCTCAAAAATGAATCCACAGGAAAAGCTTACATATTAGCTTAAGGGAGAGCGAACCCGACACTATAAAAGTTTACATACCTCGAAAGAACTAAGTTATTGGTGAAAATTCTCAAAACCCTATAAGCGCTTGAAACTTTCTTCATTTTCTTCTCATGACATTTGCCTTAACCTTCTAAACATTTTAGAATGAATGAAAACTGATCTCCATCAGTTAAGACCCCTAATTGGGTAAAAAAAACCTTTAGTCCTAGTGTGGTAGGGAAAAAGACCAAAATACCCCTCCTTAAAATGGATGAAAATACCTTAACTAGAGAGGCTGCACTCAAATGGGCATAACTCCTTCATCCGAACTAGCAATTTAGCAAACTCGACGGTGTTGGCAAGATGACTCAAAGACCTTCGATTTTATATGTCATGATCCACCTAACTCATTCTGTGCTGAAAGTTATGGTCGTTTGAAGTTGACCCAAAACTAAAAACTCAAGTGTAACTTCTCTTTCTAAGTTCGAGATGTTACAATATCTCCCCCTCGGGAAAATTTGTTCTCGAATGAGATCACTCTAACTAGAACAAGGGTAGGAAACATCTAACACCTAGCTCAAGTACCCAACATGTAATTAGCATAATCCAGTATATCAATTTATAGAGTATTTTACAAAAATTGATTACCTTGATCTGGAATTCCTCCAGAAGGAAAGATGTGTGTCTATCTCTTCCTTATGTAATCCTAACCCTCCCAAGTAGCTTCCTTAAAAAATTGGTTCCTCCATAAAACCTTGACCGATGCAACCTCCTTGGATCTCAACTTGTGGACTTGACGATCAAGAATCTCAACATGTACCTCCTCGTAAGATAGGTTTTCCTTAATACCAATGTTCTCAGTAGGTATAATAAGTGAAGTATGTCCCATACACTTCTTCAACATAGAAATTTGAAATACCGGATAAACAACTACTAACTCCAACGGTAGCTCCAATACATAAGCTACATTGTAAACTCTCTTGAATATCTGGTAAGGAAAAATATACATGGGACTCAATTTCCCCTTATTGGCAAATCTCATAATACCCTTCATAGGTGAAACTTTCAAGTAAACCCAATCATCCACCTCAAACTTTAAGTCTCTTTTCCTTACATTTGTATAGGATTACTGATAACTTTGCGTTGTCTTTAAGCTCTCCTGAATGATCTTCACCTTCTCCATGTCTTGATAAACAAAATCTGGTTTGATAAGCTCATCTTCACCAACCGCAATTCATCCAATATGAGATCTACATTTGCTCGTAAAGAGCCTCATAAGGATCAATTTGAATATTGAGTGATAGATATTGTTGTAAGCAAACTCTATGAGAGATAAGTGATCATGCCAATTACCTTTAAAGTATATGACACATTCCCTCAATGTATACTCTAAGGTCTGAATTATGCATTATGCTTGATCGTCAGTCTAAGGATGAAAAGTAGCACACAAATTTACCTTTGAATCCAAACCTTTCTAAAAAGACTTCCAGAACTGAGAAGGAAATTGTGCAACTCTATCTGAAATGATAGACACAGGAACTCCATGAAGTTGGACTATCTCCTGAATATTTAATCGGGCATACTCCTCTGCTGAATAGAAAGTATTTACCGAGAAGGGCTGATTTAGACATCTGGCCTACAATCACCCAAATCGAATCATGCTGCCTATGAGACTGCGGCAAGCCAGTAATGAAATTCATATTAATTTATGAGTCGGGGATTTCCACTCATTTAGGGCTTAATATTCAAGGAACCAGTGTCCTCAATGCTTATTTTAAGCTCATAACTGATGTTAAATTGTTAATATGAAGCAATGAAGGTAAAATATCAAGGGACATTATGAAGAAAATAGGAGTGAAAAAGCTGAAAAAGTTTAAGGAAAGTAAAGCTGGTACTCACCAAAGCCACTCAGCGAGTCACCTAGTGGACCTTCAGCTTGCTCAAAGTTCCAGTATACCAGCCCATGGACAAGACAAACTTGGCGAGCAAACGAGTTGTTCGGCGAGGCCGATTTCAATCGCCTAAAGTTAGAGAACAGTTTTGCTGAAAAAGGCACATCAAAAAGGCAAGATGAGGAGAACTCAGTGCATCACCAACTTGGTCGGTGAAGCCCGACTAACTTCTCCGTGTTAAAATTCTGGGAACGTATAAATGCAATTTTGAAAAGAAGTAAAGGAGTTCCCACATTGTTCACTTCTGGGTATTTGAGTTCTTACATTCTAGAAAATTGTTTTTACTTTTTTAGCAAATTAAGATTTAAAGATTGTGAGATTTTTAGCTTTAATTTGAGCGTTGGGAGACTTGTGGATCATTTCCCAATCTGATGGAAAACTTTGTTGGTAACGATTTCTTGTTCTTTATTATGTTTGGCTAAAACCCCCATTCTTGGGGGTGTTATTATGTAGTTGAATGCATTAATTAGCTAATGGATGATGTGAGTTATTGATGTTATTGTTGATTTGAAGTGGGTTAAATTAATTGTTTGTTTTTTAATTGAGGAATTGTAGTTGCAAATGCATTTCTAGTTTAGTGCTTTATACTTGCTTGAGAAAGAAGTGTTAGAGTTGGATTATTAGTTGATGATTGTATTGATTGTGTTATTATGGATCTAGATTGAGAAAGTGGGTTTCAATGGTATCTTACAAATCTATCTTGAAAAAGTAGATTGATTAAGGTAATGGGTTTTAATTTGTGTTCTGCTTGTTGAGGTTCAAAAGAACTCACTTAATTCACAATAGTTGATTGAAAAATGGTTATTGCACCCAAAATCTAGCCTACCCACTGAGATTCAACGACTTTGAGTAATTAGTAATCACCCATTACACAAAATTAAGTAAAATTAGCATTCAAATTTATCACTCCTAAGAAACCTTTTATATTTGCTTACTTCATATGTTAGTAGTCATAAATCGGTTACCTGAATCCCCCCATTTGACACTATTTGTCAAAACCTTGTGATTTAATTTATTGTTGCGAAATTTCTACATCTATAATTGATTAGAACACTATTTTACTTCTTAATCGAATTATTTATCGTATCACTCCCTGTGGGATGGACCCCAACTCTTAGTTGGGTTTATAATTTTAGGGACCACCTACACGTAGAATCAAATGAAATGTAGTTGAGCGTTATCCAATTGGGAAGTGCGGGTGCTATCTCATTTCCTCTAATTATGGGCAATATGGTGTTCCACATGACCAACACTATGTTGCAGTTGTTGCAAATGAAGGGTCTCTTAGAAGGACTCAGTCATGAGGACCTTCATGACCACATCCGAAAGTTTGTGGATGTGTGTGGGCTATTATCTTTCAAGAACATCACTCAAGAGTTAGTTTGAGTTTGTTTGTTTCCCTTTTCTCTAATGGTGGAGGCAACGAAGTGGTTGGCCAATTTACCAAGGGAGTCAATCACTTCTTGGGAGGAGCTAACTGAGGTGTTTTGATGTAAGATATTTTCCCTCCATCAAAGATTGTGAAGTTGAGGGACAATATTCAGATATTCAAGAGAGTGGATGGCACACCTTTTCACGAGACATGGTTGAGGTTCTAGAAATTGCTGCTCCAATGTCAAACTCACACACTATCAAACAATGTGTAGTTACAATATTTTTACTGGAGGCTCGACTCAATAAACAAAGGTGTGGTAGACCAGCTCATTCCAAGAGGAATCATGCAATATTCGTCTGACAATGTATCTACCCTTTTTAATGAGATGACAAAATCAGTCGCGCTTGGTACACTAGAGAAGATCAAGTGTCTCTGTTAAAGTTTGGGATGACAAAGGAACAATTGGAAAAGAACCAAGAGTGAGGTGAAAACATGGCCAAGATGATGACCCAAATGGACCTATTGATAAAACATGTCATGGGAAGTGGTTCTATGTGATGTACTGCAAAATCTTGGCACATTTGATGCGTAAAATTAAGGATTTAGACTAGAATCAAGTCTATTTATATGGATATAATGTGTTTGATAGTGTCGTACATGTGAAACAGGTGAAAGTGGAAGCAGACAGAAAAGAAGAATAAATCCGTGAAGGTGAATTGAAGGATAATAAAGACCACGGACAACGACACAGGACATGGTCTTCACTAAGGATCGTGGTGTGAGTCGTGGTTCTAATCCAGTGCTTGGGGTTGGAAAAGCTGTGAATTGGTAGAATAATGTAAAGATTACGGCCAACTTCATGAACCGTTATTCTCACAACGGCCCTTGGTATCAGCCGTGGAGGTGAACAAGTATAAGAGCATTGAAGACCCAAGTTGGGGGAAGTTAGGTGAAGAGCACGGAGGACTTCACGGACCGTGAAGTCCTTAACAGACGATGGTATCTCCCGTGGTGCATTTTCTAGTAAGCAAGTATAGAAGACCCATGCCAAGGGATGTCCAACTGAAGACCACGGAGAACTTCATGGACCATGAAGTCCTTAACGGACCATGGTAGCCTCCATGGTGCAGTCCCAGTGTCCAGGCGTCGAAGACTGAATGTTGGAGAATTCCAAAAGGAAGACCACGAAGGGATTCACGGACCGTGAAGCCCTTGACGGGCCGTATAAGTGGGTGTGAAGGTCCAGACATTCCAATCCTACTTCGAGTAGGACTCTTTTTTTAAAACACTTATTTGAATTAATTATGTTGTTTTTAATGTTTTTTCGGATCTTTCATTGAACGAAGAAGGAGTTTACATAATTCATAGCTTTTGGTTTTGACTTGGGATATGGAATTAATTAAGTTTGATTTTGATTTTGGATTCATGAAATATCAAAGTGGTTATTGATTGCTTATTCTCGTAAGTACTTTCTAACATATATTCATTCTATAATTTTGAACATTTACGTGAAATCATGAGTGGCTAAACACCACAACTGGGTTGTGGGATCCATGACGAAACTCTAAGTGTGATTTCGTAAAATGAGTGAAAGGCAATTTGTGGTTACAAACTTTAGTGTAGCTTTCGTTATACATATATCCTGATGAGTGCACATATTAGGTTATGCCCGTATCTGTCTTTTGTTCAAGAGAAAAATGATAGTTAAGAAAAAGCTGAACTAATTTAACTGATTGGAGTCAAAGTTCGAGTTCGAGAGAAAAGACCCTTAACACCATTATAGGCGAGGGTAAATTGTGTAACACTCTAGGACCGAGAGGACTTGAGTGAAGATTATCTGAGTAGACTGAGCATAGTCAGATATAGTTAACTCGCTTATAGATTGTAAACGTAAGTTTCCTGAAACTCAATTACGTAAGAATATTAGACGCAACGTTATGGGGAACACAATCCTAATTTCAGTTAATTATTGAAACAACTTTGTAATTGATATTTTGTTACTTGTTGAATTAGACTTTCGTTGCAACTTTGGTTATCAAAGCGTTAACGAGATGTAGATTTTTGCATTGATTTAGAGCATGGTACTCACCCCATTTCTATCCCTCCATATCGCATGGCTCAGGCATAATTAAGAGAACTTAAGGCTCAAATCCAAGAGCTTCTTGATAAGGGATTTATTCACCCTAGTGCTTCTCCGTGGGGTGCTCCAGTTTTATTTGTTAAGAAGAAGGATGATAGTATGAGAATGTGTATAGATTACCGGAAATTGAATAGGGTCACTATTCGAAATAAGTACTCTTTGCCTCGAATAGATGATCTCTTTGACCAATTGCAAGGGGCCGCGGTTTTCTCTAAGATTGATCTAAGATACGGTTACCATCAATTAAAAATTAGGCCGGAAAATGTGCTTAAGACGGCGTTTAGAATTCGTTATGGGCACTATTAGTTTTTGGTTATGTCTTTTGGTTTGACCAATGCACCTGCAACTTTTATGAGTTTAATGAATGGGGTGTTCAAGCAATTTCTTGATTCTTTTGTTATAGTCTTTATTGATGATATTTTGGTTTATTTGAAAAGTGAGGAAGAACATGCCAACCATATTCGCACTGTTTTGGGTATTCTTGGGAAGCAAAGGTTGTATGCTAAATTTTCAAAGTGTGGATTTTGGTTGAAATCAGTAGCATTTTTGGGGCATGTAGTTTTAAAAGAAGAGGAAATGGTAGATCCTCAAAAGATTGAGGAAGTTAATAACTGGGTACGGCCTAGCTCTGTGATTGAAGTTAGGTGTTTTGTGGGGTATGCTGGCTATTATCATCGATTTGTGAAGAATTTTGTTTCTATTGCCACTCACTTGACTAATTAGACAAAAAAGGAGATACCATTTGAATGGACTGAAAAATACGAGGAGAGCTTTCAAAGGCTCAAGACTCTCTTGACCACCGCGCCTATTCTAGCATTACCGGTGGAAGGTAAAAAATGTATTGTTTATTGTGATCCTTCACATTTTGGGTTGGGTGTTGTGTTGATGCAGGTTAAGAATGTTATAGCTTATGCCTCACGTCAATTGAAGGTGCATGACAGGAATTATACAAAACATGATTTGAAATTGGCAGCGGTGGTATTTGCTCTTAAGATATGGCGGCATTACCTTTATTCTGTTAAGTGTGACGTGTGTACCGATCATCGTAGTTTGCAACATATGTTCACTCAAAAGGATCTGAATTTAAGACATCGAAGGTGGATGGAGTTACTTAAAGATTATAATGTCACCATTCAATACCATCCGGGCAAGGCTAATGTGGTGGTAGATGCTTTGAGTCGGAAAGCGGTGAGTATGGGTAGTTTAGCTTGCTTAAATGCAACCAAGCGACCTTTGGCTAAGGATATTCAGACCTTGGAGTTGAAATTCATGCAATTGGGCATCTCAGAAAGAGGTGGGGTATTAGCTAGTATTGAAGTAAAAGCCACTTTCATTGAAGAGATCAAGGCCAAACAATTTGAGGATGAGAATTTGGAGGAACTTAGAAAGAAGACCGCAATTGGTAAAGCACAAGAGGCCACTCTTGATACGGATGGTGTGCTCAATTTTAAAGGGAGAATATGTGTTCCTAGAGTAGATGACTTGATTGAGAAATTGTTGGTAGAGTTTTGATGGTTCACAATATTCTATTCATCCAGGTGTGACCAAGATGTATAGAGATCTGAAGCGAATTTATTGGTGGCCGGGGATGAAGAAAGATATAGCGGAGTTTCTGGCGAAGTGTCAAAATTGTCAACAAGTCAAATATGAACATCAAAGGCCTGCCGGTTTACTTCAAAGAATGCCAATTCTGGAATGAAAGTGGGAAAGATTAGCCATGAATTTTGTGGTTGCTCTTCCCAAGAATTTGGGGAAGTTTAATTTTATTTGGGTAGTGGTTGATAGATTGACTAAGTCAGCCCATTTTATTGCGGTAAGAATAGATTATAATGCTGAACTATTGGCTAAGGTGTATGTTAAAGAGATAGTGAGGTTGCATGGGGTGCCCCTTTTGATCATCTCAGATTGAGGTACCCAATTCACATCCAAATTTTGGAGGAAATTGCATGATGAATTGGGCACACAACTCACTTTTAGTATAGCCTTACACCCACAGACAGACGGGCAATAAGAGAGGAACATTCAAGTGTTAGAAGACATGTTGAGGGCATGTGTGATTAATTTTGGAGGGCATTGGGATAAGTTCTTACCTTTGTGTGAATTCTCTTATAATAATAGTTATCACTCTAGCATAGATATGGCACCATTCGAGGCACACTATGGGAGGGGATGTAGATCACCCATATGATGGTTTGAGGCTGGAGATGTGAAACCTTTGGGGGTTGATTTAGTGAAGGATGCTCAAAATAAGGTGAGGAGTATTCAAGCTAAGCTTCTAGTAGCCCAGAGTAGACAAAATAAGTATGCGGATCATAAGGTAAGAGACATGGCGTTTCAATCCGGTGAAAATGTTCTTTTTAGGTATTACCCATGAAAGGGATGATGAGGTTTGGTAAGAAGGGTAAGCTAAGTCCTAGATACATTGGTCCATTTGAGATTCTTGAATGTGTAGGACCGGTGGCGTATAGATTGGCTTTACCTTTTAATCTATCGGGTGTTCATCCGGTATTTCATGTATACATGTTGAAAAGGTATCATGGTGAAGGGTATTATATCATTAAGTGGGACTCAGTTGTGTTAGACAAGGACCTTCAATATGAGGAGGAACCGATTGCAATTCTTGATCGTGATGTGCGCAAGTTGATGACCAAGGAGATTAAGTCCGTGAAAGTTCAATGGAAGCATTGTCCAGTCAAGGAAGCTACTTGGGAAACTGAGAGGTACATGCGAGACAAGTATCCCCAATTGTTCGTCGATTCAAGTATTACTTCATTCCTTCCTTAGCCTACTTTTCCTATGATTATCACTCAGGGACGAGTGATGGGTAAATTGGTGTCTATTGTAACGACCTACTCCCATCGTTATAGAAATGCCAATGGGGAAAATTTGGGCCGGATAACATTTTCGTAGTATTTGGATTTTCCCAACCTAGTCCAGATTTGGACGAAATTGGAGTGTTTAAGGTGTAGGGAAATCTGGTAACAATCAGGGAAGTTAATTATGATTTTGATTATATGAGTAGTTAGATAACTCGTTAAGGAATCCGCACAACTTTACGAAATTGAATTCAGGTGAGTAGAACTACCCAAATCGATCTTAGCGTAAAGGTTATTTTCTGATCATTGTTGGTTAGAGGAGTGTTGCAAAATGGGGATTTTGGAATTCATTAATTAGCTCACTGGTTCCGTGCATGCCACCCTAGCGGGAATTATGTCTCACTGGTGGGGCCGTGACAACTGGGTGAGGGCCGTTATGGCGTGCTCGGTGCGACTTAAGGTCATTAATAACCCCCTAAACGACCTTATTATGCATTTTTTACTTTTAGAGCTAAGGAACGAACCCCAGGCAACTCCTACTCGTTTTTCACCATTCTTGAGGCTAGAGGTAAGCTTCTTACTCCCTCAATCCATTTTTTCAATTAGTAGAACGTAATAGAATAAGTGAATATTGATGGGGGAGGGTTTTGTTATAGATTTTATGGTGGAAACAACCCTAATTTAATTAATTGGGATCATGGGTTTGATCTAGGGTTCATAGAATTATTAGTTGTTCGGGTAATTAGTGATTGTTTGTTGATTCCCGTATTGTATTGATTGTTTGTAGACCAAGAACAAGCGAAACGAATTCGAAAAGGGAAGGATCAAGTTTCTTAGGGTTTCAAGCTTGTTTCTAGGTAGGTGTTGGTTGTGATTCAATGATTGTGTGATCTTTGTTTGTTCTTGCTTCATTATGATACGTGTATGTATATGAATGTTGCATTATTGATCACACTTATTGTAAATGAGATAGATGAATGATGATTGTCTTGAAATAATGACTTAAATGTATGATCTTGAAGATATGCTTGTGATTGTGATTGTCATTGTCATTGTGGTGTGTGAATGGGATCGGTTGCCACGTTTCGGCATAACTTACTTGGATCGGTTGCCATGTTTCAGCATAAATATGATATCGGTTGCCACGTTCCGGCATGCTAACTATTTGGGCTTGGGTTCCATGAGAGGACCAATGATTTGATATAAAATGTGAAGTTACTCGTTCTCCATAAATGTTGATAATAATGTATATGTTGATATATATGCATGTGATTATAGTGTTGTCTTGACTTGCTTATGTGTCACTTAGTGGGATAGCCGTGTAATCCTACCAGTACACTGTGGTTGTGTAATGATACTACACTTGCTCTTAATTTTGTTGAATACAGGGCATCTTCGAGCGGCTACTGACAGACCTCACTTAAAAGATCAGTGATCGTCGCTTCAGATTCAAGGGTGAGCCAATTCTTCCGGGCTGCCATGGGATTCTCTTTCATCTATGTCCACCATTTACGGACTTAGACAATTGTTTTAGTTAGTTGATTTGTTCATTAGTTTGGGGTTGTATCCCTTCTTGTTTAGACTTGGTTCATTGTTAGATGTTTTGGTACATTGACTTTCAGGTTCTAGGTTATTCTTCCGCATTGTTAGTTTATTATTGTTAGACTTTTGTTAGAGTTTATGGGAACTCTATTTTTCTTTCCGTAGTATTTGACTTAAATGCCTTAGTTATTGCTTTAGTTGTTTGGTTTGGATTGTATTAGTGGTTCTCCGACCGGAGTGTTAGTGTGGGTGTCAATCACGATGGTCTTGGTCGTGACATATATATATATATATATACACAGACACGCACTTGTTTTCAGTGTTCCCCTTACATGCTCGTACATTCAATTTACTGACTTCATTCGACTTGCATCTTTTCATGATGTAGATACATGTGTTCAGGGTCATCAACAGGCGCTCCGTTGATTCCACTTACAGTTCCAGTTTTTTTTGGTGAGCCTCCTTGCTTTCGGAGGGTTTCATATATATTTTCTAGTTTGTTAGGATGTCGTGGGTCTTGTCGTGACATCCATCATCGTATTAGAGGCTTCATAGACAGTAGTATTTTGCAGGAATCTTTTTCATTTCCCTTGTTGATGTTTTAAAGACTTTGAGCTAAGTACTTATGTTTAATGGAGTATTTCAGACAGTTTGAGTTAAATTATTTTATTAATGAGACCTAATGAGTAAACATTGCATTTGAGGTCCTATGTTGTTGTGTAAGTCATTCGCTGTGTATTGATTAATGCAAAGGGTTTGCTTGGGGATCAAAAATGGTTCTCGAGTACCGGCCACGTCCAGGGGGTAGGCTCGAGGCGTGACAAATACAAAATTTGCTCATTTTCCTAATATAAATAGTCTTCAAGGGGAATGTGAAAACAGCATTAGATCTTGAATTGAAACATTTACCAAAAAATATGTTTATCTTATAAATTCAGCCCTTTATATAGAATAGTTTATTGTATCTTCTCATTCTTATGTGTGAATATAATAAAATTGAAGAAATAAGTAATCCGATTACACTTCTTTTAATAACATGATAAATTATGAAGTTCATGTGATGCTTGTAGATCACGACAAAGAGAATATCACTAAGATGACTGATTTGCTAAAGTCTCTTAATTATAAAGGTGACATCTCTAAACATGTTATATAGAACTTATAACCTCTAGTTCTTTATCTAACATTTTTAGAGATGTCACCTTATTTTTAAAAGACTTCAGCTAACCAACCATCTCAGTAACATTCTTTTTATCATGATCTACAAGATTCACATGAACTTCATCTATCATGCTATTAAAAGGAGTTGTCATCGGATTAATTATTCCTTTAAAAAAAATTATTTAGACATAAGAATGAGGAGATACAAGAAACTACTCTATATATGAGTTGAACTTGTAAGATAAAACAAAACTCTTTTGGTAAATTTGTTTATTCAAGATCTAATGTGGTGTTCACATTCCCCTTTAAGCCTATTTATATTAGAAAAATGAGCAAGTTTATTTGATTTATAATAGGGCAAGTTCCTTGAACATAAACCATGTCATTAAAATCATGTCATCTCCTATATTTGATTTATAAAATTTGAAAAAATTGGTAATATTAATAGGTATTAAAATAGTATTTTTTTTATTGGAGGGAGGTCAAGAGCATCTAGTTTCACTCCACCCTAGCCTCAGCTGGAAAACACATATCCCTCAATTAAAAAAACTAGACTCAAATCAAGCTGAAAAACACAAATGTATCAATTAAAAAGAAACAGACTCAAATCAAGTTGAAAAACACAAACCCATCAATTTAAAATAAACTAGACTCAAATCAAGGCGAAAAACACAAATCCATCAAATTCAAAAGAAATTTGACTTCAATCAAACTGAAAATTACAAATTCATCAATTAAAAAGAAACTGGATTCAAATTAAGCTGAAAAACATAAATCCATCAATTAAAAAATAAACAAGACTCAAATCAAGCTGAAAAAAGAAAAATCCATCAATCGAAAAGAAATTAGATCCAAATCATGCTGAAAAACAAATCCATCAATTTAAATGAAACTAGACTCAAATCAAACCAAAAATTACAGATCCATCAATTAAAAAGAAACTTAGACTCAAATAGAGTTTAAAAATACATATTCATCAATTAAAAAGACACTATATTCAAATCAAGCTGAAAAACGCAAATCCATCAATTAAAAATAAACTAAACTCAAATAAAGTTGAAAATACATACATCCATCAATAAAAAAATTAGACTCAAATCAAGCGAAAAACACAGATCTATCAATTAAAAAGAAACTAGACTCAAATCAAACTGAAAGTACATAGATCCATCAGTTTAAAAGAAACTAGACTTAAATCAAGCTGAAAATACAAATCCATCAATTAAAAAGAAACTAGACTGAAATCAAACTCAAAATACATATCCATCAATTAAAAAGAAACCAGACTCAAATAAGGCTGAAAAACACAAATCCATAAATTAAAAGACCTAGTGCTATATGGATTACTATATTACTAGGAACTACAACAATGTCTTTCAATATTTTGTTTGTGTGTGTTACATTTTGTTTGTGTGTGTGTTTTCCTTTCTTTATGTTTTTGCTATTTTGGGCTTGCTAGTGCCCGAACAAATATTTATGTGTTCATTTTTAGTAAAACGAGTCCGTTGTCCAACTGTATTGAAAAAAATATTGTGGAATCAATATTTATTCCTAATTTGCCTTAAAGATAGAAAACATAAAGTAATAAATATATATCCTTAATGTAATTCTAGATCATATTTTTTCAATATAGTATCTAGGCTACATGTTTATTACACTTTATTTAATAAACTTTTTTTATAAGAAAATTTGTTGACATAAAATTTGTCAACAACACCAAACTATAAATATTTATTTAGTACCCAAGATATTAATTAGTTTTTTAAATTAATCTATAAGTGTTACACTATTTTGTTATAGTTAAAATAATTTACTACTACAATATTTTATTTTGATCAACCAGGAAGGATGAAGTGTAGACTAACTAGTGTAGATCATTCCACTTCAAAATGATATTAAGAGCTCGTTGTAATTGACCAATCTATATATATATATATATACTAGATATTAGGTTTCCGCGCCAGCGCGGGCCCAAGATATATTACTTCCTCCGTCTCATTTTATGTGAGGTAGTTTGATTCGCTACGGAGTTTAAGAAAGAAACGAAAACTTTTAAAACTTGTGGTCCAAAATGAATTATATAAATTTGTATGACTGTAAATTATTTTACTTAATATAGAAATGTGACATTCTTTTGGGACTGACTAAAAAGGAAAGTAAGTCACATAAATTGGGAGTAGTTCTTTGTTTCAATTTATGTGACACCGATGAAATTTGGAGAGTTGTTTAATTTTTTGTATGTGATTTTGTTAAATATATTTTGAAGTTGTTAATTTATTGTGATTTATAGCACTTCTTATATCATTTTCAAATAATATATATTACTCTTTCTGTTCCATTTTATGTGATGTAGGTACTTTTACGAAA
>JAJOOR010086613.1:0-24408 GCA_036250505.1 Solanum acaule | reverse complement strand
AATCATTTGAACCCCCCCCCCCCCCCCCTCTTTTTTTTGGTCGGAAAATTACATGGCGGAGCTACGGTGGTGTCAGCATGTCATTTGAATATGCTTTGTCGGAAAATTACAATATAAATATAGGTCAAATCTTACATTTATACTGATAGATATACCCTTAAAATCAATAGAGACCTGTAATGTAGTGACAAGGATATGATCAAAACTTACACGACGCCTAAGTTTGAATTCCTATGATGAGGTTGCTCTAGCGTTAAACACATGATCTTAGATTAAGCCTTGAATATGAAAAAGCAGTTCCCCTCTTGTTTTAATTTGAATTTGAAAAAGTAGAATAGCAGATTGAATAACTGTATAATGGTAGTTGATGGATGAGGTAGAAAAGTAGGTGCAGTGACAAAACAAGAAGGTTTCTTGGGCTACTTTTTCCCATGCAATTGTCTTCTTCACATCCAACATCACTTTCTATGTTTTTCCTATTATGTATACGTACCATCCATCACACACTCTCTCTTTCTCTCTCATTTCGTTGCTCTTTAATTTGTGGTCCTTTAAAATTTATTACTACTACTATATAGTTTCATTATTATTACCTCCTCCTCTAACTACTCTTAATTAATTGACTACTGCTTGTTCTTCCCACTTCACTTGCTATTCAATTAAGTTATACTGATCATCAACTAGCTAGCTAGTTGAATTGAAGATTTATCTCAAAATATGTCTGGGAGAAGGTCGAGCCAGTCATCAGAAGGAGGCACCTCCAGGATTTCAGATGATCAGATCATACAACTCGTCTCCAAATTGCAGCAACTTCTTCCTGAAATTCGTAATCGTCGCTCCAACAAGGTTTTCATTTCTTCCTTCCATATATATGTCCTTCATTTTGGATATCTACACACTATATATAGTTGCGTTAGAGGATGGATGCACTATATATACGTACATACCCAATATTCTGCGTGCTACAAATATAACAGACCTCTCATTATAATTCAGCTTGTATGTCAGCTGGAACATAATTTAGTGCCGTATGACTCTCTCTTTCTTTCTTTCTTTTTGTTTTTTTATATGGGGTTAATTTTAAGGCTCTTCTTATTTAAAATCGTCGGGAAGTGAGGTAAAACACTCTTCTTTATTAAAGATAATATCGTGAATCATCGGGAAGTGAGGTAAAACAGTACTCTTTATTAAAGATAATATCATTTTCACGAGACCTTTGACCCCCGTATATAACTTTTGGTGGTGTAATAATATGGATCTCTAGTTTATGTGCTTTTATTACCATTGATTTAAAATAGCATGATTCTTTCACTTTTTAAGTACAATCTGGAAAGAGTAAAAAGTTTGTCGTTAGAAAGGAGAAAATTATTATAAGTTCACAATTTTTTTCGTAATTCCAGAATACTGCTTTGGGTCCCACAATATACTACATACATATACTCAATAGTTGACTCTTTTTTTTAAGTCGTTCCATCAATTAAGATACGTTTTGTCTACGAGTTTAAATTTTACACATCGATAATAATATTTATATGTTACATGTTTATATAAAAATCGATAATGAATTTACGAATCGATGTGTTGCAGGCATCAGCATCTAAGGTACTCCAAGAAACATGCAACTATATTAGGAATTTGCATAAAGAGGTGGATGATCTCAGTGATCGACTGTCTCAGTTATTGTCAACCATTGATGCTGATAGTTCAGAAGCTGCAATTATTCGTAGTTTAATTATGTAATTTTCAATCATTTATTTATATATAATTACTATATTATATATATTTGGATGCACTAATTAATTTAATATATATACTTAGTTCTGTATTTCTTCTTTATTTGATCTCTAGATTTTGGTCAATATTAATTAGCTAGGCCAATCTCATAATTAATGGTGTGCTTGTATTGATGTTTACCAATTTTAATTATGGAATTTGCTCAACATTGTCATTCCTTGCTCTAGTTTATATATACTTCCTCTGTCCTATAACATTTGTCATTTATTTTTATTTTTCGAGAGTCAGATTATCAACATTTTAAGATGCTCTATTTTTTCATCAATTTGTTATGAAAATAATTGTAATTTATAATGATACTTTTTTTTTTAGTTTTTGAATATTTAATTTATAATTTTAAAATATTAAATTAATTTAATTCAATTTAATTAGCTTCGATAGTTAATCAAATTAATCCTAAATTTAATATGAGGGAGGGATTATATTTTTTTATTTCAATTCACACCTATATATCGAAGCAATAAAGTATTCTTAAAGCAGGAAAAAGAAATTTTGAATAGCGTATGTGCGACTGCCGACTGTCATTCTTAATGTAGAAACTAAAACATTGCCCAAAAACATTTTTTTTTTAATTTTTTTTTAGACAAACACAATATGGTTAATAAAAATATTTTTAAAATGAATTAGTTAAATATAAATTAGGGAAATATATCTGAACTTTGACCGAAATTGTAGTAACAATCCCGAACTTTGAAAAGGACCTTTTACCCCTTCACTATTTAATAGTGTATTTTAAAGGTATATATATGCCCACGTGGACATCATAAATATTGCATCATTATAAATAGTAACGTGTCCATGTGGACACATATATACCTTTAAAATACACTATTAAATAGTGCAGGTGGGTAATAGGTCCTGCTCAAAGTTTGAGATTGTTACAACAATTTCGATCAAAGTTCAGATATATTTCGAACCCTTTTCCTATAAATTATTATTTTCTTAAAAAATATTTTTCTAAGAAGCCATTTTGTTTAAAATATTTTTTAAAAATATATTTTTTTTAACTATTTGGCCAAACAAGCCAATCAGAATATAATTTTCAGTTCCCTGTTTTTACAATAAGATAATGTCTCATTCATGTCCTTTGATTGACAGGGGTATTATCACTCACTCCGTTTCAAGTTGTTTTCGACCTACATATTTTTAGTTAATAGCTTTTTAATTTCAATTTTAATTTTCCTATATTTAAGATTATAATATTAAAATATATTTGACATGTCTATAACTACAAAATTTTAAAAATTTGTTTTTTTTTTTTTTAAGTTCATGCCAAATCAAAATATATCAAACAAACTGAAACGGAGAAAGTAATAACCTTTATATCCGGAAGAATCTAATGACATTCTAGCTAGAGTAATAGAGACATAATGCAGTGATTAGAGTATTAGTTTAACTAATTCTTTATGAAGTGAGAAAGCGACTTCTTAACGAAACCACGTCAGCGTCCACAGTAAACTACTCTTTTTATGATTAAAAAAGTTAATTAGATGAATGCATGCCAATAAAATGGGAATAATGTTAGGCTAGAGATAGAAAATCTATAGTGATAATATATTGTGTATATATAGACTATTGTTCACTACCAGAAATCAATGACGGATAAAATTTTGTAGCTAAACAACAAGAATTTTATGTTAATTTCATTTAACTACAGATAAGGGACAACTATTTAGCAACAAATTAGCTATTGATAAATTCTGCAGCTAATTTCATATTTTCTAGTTGTGATATTCTGGTCGACATATTTGTAAATGAGATACATATATATAAGAGAAAGGGACGTTGAGATTGTGTTTCATGAAAAAGGTGTCTTGGTGTTTTAAAAAAATGTCATATTCAAATAAAACATATATATATATATATATATAGTGAAAAGGGTTGAGGGCTCATTGACTAATTAAGACTTTGATGTTGCCTTTACCTTTATGAATGGTCACCTTTAGAGAGGACACCAAATCAAGAAACCGTGTCATATCAATTTCATTTGTTGAAAACTGATCCCATCTTCACTGTGTCGTCGACAACTATATATTATACAATATATATATATATATATATATATATATATTCTAATTGACACATCCATCTTTTGGGATATTAATTTTGTGGATTTCAGTATCCCATTCAAATTATTGGCCAATAAGTAACTATCTAGGAACTATATTATTATTCTACTAGGGAAGTAGTTGTACCAAGAGTATTGGATGTTAGAATGTGTAGGTTTTGCATTAATAGGGACGTTAAAGTTTATTGGATATAAATTTATAAAGTGATTTGGATTATATTAAATTTAAGAGTATATTAGTTCAAATAAATATTGTATATTAATATAATGAAATTAATTATTTAAATTCAATAAAAATGAATTTAATTAAATTTCAATTTTATTGGATCAATCCATTGATTTAACCTATAAATGATGAGTTCACTTTGCTAAAGCACAATTTATCATGTCACTTAAATCTGTTTGTCCGAAGGAGGCCTGTTTTCATACTAGCTCCTCCATTCTACAATTATGAATAGGGTCTTCATAAATAAAAAATTACACCAAAATTCTAACCAGAAACTAGAGAGATCACGTGGATCAAACGCCGTAGATTTCTCTACAAACTACAAGTTCAAGAATTCAAGCAAACAAATATTCGAGTTAAAAAATCACTCAAGATCAAGACCACTAGATTCAAGAACAAACTCAAAAGTCATTGAATTGAAGTACAAGACAAGATCAAGTTAAAGTTCATCAAGTTTCAAGTTCAAAATCAAAGGCTCTTGAATCCACATACAAGTCAAGACCAAGTTTATCGAAATTCAAGATCAAGCTTACAAACTCTTGAATTTATTCGAAAAAACGAACAAGAGAATTCATAAAGATTGTAATGCTCAAATTTAAAATAAAATACTATATGATTGTTGCGATATTTCCCAGTTTAGATTATTATTTTCTCTATATAAATTTTACTATCTACAATATATATACACATTACATACAAGAGATTTTAGGGCTTGTTGAAGCTTTTGATTGTAACAAATTGAAATCGAAGATACACCAAGGTATTTGTTGCTTCCCAAGTTGATAGGTGAATGACTCAATATGTAAAGTAAATTGTGCATTAATAACATGATCCGTTGATCCTAAGCAATGTCTGGTGAAACAGGATTTTATTTTGATTTTTGAAAAGCTAGCCTTTATATTAGGGCAACACTAAATAAAAAGAGCAACTTTCACATATAGCAAACACAAAATTCATATTTGTATGCTATAACAAAGTTTGCATAATTGCGCTCCATAGCAAACATGCTATGACTAGGCTATTTCGCTATACATATATACAAAAGAAGCAATTGTATAATTTGCTGGCTCCTCTTCAGATTTATATAATTTCGCTGGTAGGCCATTTGTATAAATTGTTGTCAGCCTCTCGTTTGTATAAATCGTTGAGAGTCTCAATTTAATTTTATGTGTTTGTATAACTGTATAAAATTTGAATTTGTATACAATTGAATCGAAATAAAATGTTTGTATATCAAATATCGTTCTCTCTCTCGCTTTATACAAACAAAAAATATACATTGTATTTTGTATAATCTGTGTTTGTATAAAGCGAGAAAGAGAGAAAGACAAAAAAGAACTGGACAGGAAAATCTTTGTATTGTATAATTATAAGTGTATAGGACGAAAATATATGTATTTGCATGTGTATATACAATTTTTTCTCGCTTTATACAATCATAAACACATTTTATACATTTTTGTTTGTATAAAGCGAGAGAGGCGAGCGACAGAGAGAGCGAGCGACAGAGAGAGCGAGCGAGAGAGGGAGAGTGGCGAGCGAGAGAGGGAGAGTGGCGAGCGAGAGTTTGAGGGAGAGAGGCGACTGACAAACAGTTTGCTACAGGACACAATTAAATTAAAGTGTAGTTATACCATTTAATTTAAATTAATAGTTTATCATTATGTACAATTTTTCCAAATAAAAATGCCACCAACCGGCCATATGCGGGTCATTACAGAGGACTGCTCTGACATTAAATTTGACCGCAGGGTCCATCTTATAGATTTGTATTGAATTTATTGAAATTATAAGTAAAAGGACGTGGATGGGAAAGGGATTAAAGAAAAAATAAAAATAAAAATTCCTCGATTTAATAATAGTCATTGTCCACTATATTATTTTAGAATATCTAACTCTACTTATCCATGAAATCAATGGATAATATTACACTTAATTCCTGATTTATTCTTATCATTAATTATAGTCATTTTCCTATATTATATTTTTTCAAGACATTATGTTCAACCGTTCAGGGATTTAAAGGGTGATATAGTAAAATTATCCTTCTATTTCTAATTTTTTAAAAAGCGTGCATAGTCAATAGTGAACAAATATAATTCAACAGAGGGAGTATATATAAAAAAAGGGAAGTGCTAAATGGCCAGAATTATGTGGCCACAATTTGGCCAGAATTGTAAGAAGACCAATTTAACCTTGTTCCTTTCCAAAGTAAAGTCAAGTATTTATTACTACTATTTCCTAAACTTATAAAAATACGTGTGAACAATAATTATTAGGTTTAATGAGTTAGAAAGTGCTAAATGGCCAGAAAATAGAAAAAACCATAGTATTTTTTTAAATTTTAAAACAAACTGATCTTTTTTCCATTTTTAGTTAAAATGTATTAAAGTTAAAAGGGTAAAAATGTTTTAAAAGGTAAAATAACATAGATAAAATATCATTCTGACTAAATACTGGCCAAATTTTCTGGCCAAAAAGATTTTTCATTATTATTAATTGTGTGAAGGAAATTATTCAATGGACTTTATAATGTGGGACCCATTACAATCTAACTTCACCTTCTTTTAATTCTTCCTAATTCACTCTTTCTTCGTTCCTTTTTCTTCATCTTTTTTGTCATCCTTTTTGTCATCCTTTCTCTTTTCTTTTTCATTACATGTAAAATTAAATTATACAAATTCTAATTCCATAAGATATTTTGGATACAGTTTATCAATGATTTTCTAGTCTTGAACTTGTAAAATAAGTTAACATTTATTTATTTCAATTATATACAAATCATCCAATTTCAAAATCAAGCACACAAAAATAATATTCGTTAATATCTAACTTCATAACACAAAATTTGTTGGGGATAGTATTGCATTTGTTTTCTTTATTTTAATTTCATTATAGTATATTTAATACACTATCATCAATATTAAAAAATAATATGATTTGATTATTTTTTTTCTTCACTAATATACTGATTTGAATATTATATTTCATAATCATCTTTTAAAAAATGAATAAAATATTTTTTTATGATAAAATTTAAAGATTATTCTTTATAAATAATAACAAATCTTTTTTTAATAAAGTTTATACTTTTATGTGTTAAGTATAGAAAGATAAATTTTGTGTGATAAATTTAATAGTTAGATGAATTTTATGTATTAAAAAATAAGAAAGTAATTTTTCGTCTTATAGTTTTTTTTTGATATTTTATAGTGAAAATATGACATAATGCTATAAATAAGTTAATTACATTCAAGGTAATTTTTGAAACTTCCTTTAATGTGATACTTCTCTCAAAGTTAAGTAATATATTTGATACTTCTCACATGTGATTTTTTTAAAATCTTTTTATTTCAATGATTAATTCAGTCTTAAACATCTTATTTGTGGATTTATTTGTTTATCATTATCTGAACATTTTTTCAATTAATAAAAATATTTTATTTTTTTATGTGTATAGTTCATTCGATTTTTTTTTTTTTAAAATATTGTTCAGTTAATAAAAAAAAATTGTACTGTTTTACTCGAAAAATAAAAATGACTAAGTTTTCGAAAAATCGATTAAACTTATAATTTAAGAGAAATCAAATTTCCAAAAGAACAGAGTCGCCACTTAATTTTTTAGTAAAAATCAAGAAAAAACTTAAAGTTTTCAAAAGATTCAATAGATAAAATCAATTGAAAAGGGTTCGAGTTCAATGTACATTCCAAGAAGGTGTTAGGCCCTCGAAATGCCCGCTAACTTGCGGTTAACCGACAATTTGACTAAAATGACTTTGACTATTTTTATTTAATATTAACTAAGTAAGAAAACTCATTTTTTATTACTATTTTTTATTTTTTTATTTTTTTATTTATTATTAATTTATTTATTTCATTTTTTATTACTATCGTCATTTTAATTATCTTAAGGGGGAATGAACTAAAGGGAAATTTTCTAAAGGGGAATAATTCATATAGTGCAAGTCAAACTAAAAGAATATAAGTAAAAACTAAGTGATAAGTGAAAATAATAAATATATTTAAATTAAGCATGAGAAAAGAAGAAATGGTTTATCTTGGGGAATTTAATTAAATGATAACCAAACACAAAAGAGTTAGTCAACACAATAAAAATAAACATAAGGGAGAGGGAATATCAAATTTGGGCCTTTGGCCCAAGTTCGTGAACCTGTCCTAATACTAAAAATACCCAATCAAGAGTTTAGGCCTATTTAAATCCAAATTCTTCTGCTGGATTTTCCCTTTGACCTCTTTGGGCCTATTTTCGCTGTTGGGCCTGCTGAAAATTTCCTTGGGCCTATTTTTAACTTTAAGAAAGCCATATACATGAGTGTATATTAGTGTATACAGAACGAATTTAAGCCTAAATCCTTGCATTCATTCATGTATGTCCGTCTTTAAACCTGTACGCCAGCCCTTTTTGGACTCTAGCCCGTTATTTCAGCTCACCTGAACCTGCTGACCCGATAAAATATAGAATTGGGCCTGTAAGGCCCAATCCACGAAATGCAAGGAGGGGGAGCCTTCAAAGACTCGAAAAGAGGCAGTTCACACACGGAGAAAGAACAAAACAAAATGGAAATTAGTTTTGGACCGTATTCAAACTTATACGAAAAGATAAATATATATAAAAAAATAGAGCGATATATGTGTGCCAATAGTTCACACTGCCAATTTCACACAAAGATGAACTAGATGATGCATGCAACACTTAAGGAAAATATTTACTTGGAATCGAGTCAACCTCATATGATAAGATAAAACACCAAAAGATGATGATAAATAAACAGTTAAAGTAAAAGTAATCGAATGGAGTGACTTGGGACATAATCACTTAGGCAAAGATAATGACAAGAAAGCAATTATCAATCAAAATAGGGCAGACTATTGAAGTTGATATTATTAAGTCTAAAATGAAATATGGAATGTCATATACGGGAGCAGAAAGAACTAAATTCAAGAAGTAAAAAGTAAGACTAAAACTAGTTTAAAGTAAAGTAGACCACCACCTTCAAAAATAAGCTTCCCTCCTAACATATAGCAGTCCACAAAAATGACAAAATACAAAATCATTGTTTCATACCACTAAGAAAAGGCAGCAATAGGCATATGTATTAATGGGATAGACTTAAGTATTTTGGATATGAACAAATTAGCGTACAAGGTTAACAAAGTATACTATTGTTTGCAGAAATTTTAGACACGAATAAGAGATGATTCTTGGCATTTTTTTAGAATTTCAAGTGAAGAAAGAGGGCAAGCATAAGTAATAGAACACTATAGTAGGTTTCAACACAAGTTTTATACATCGAGATATATGCGTTTAAAGCTGAACTAGAATGAATTAAAACTCAAACCTTAAGGTTATAATCTCTCTGAATTAAAAATTCGGTCAACATAAGCTATTCGAAGAGATGAAAAGAAAAATAACTCATGCTTAGTAAATACATACGGGAACAGGACACCACTATATCATGGAAAAACTTCAACTCAGACAAATATGAAACTTGACCAATCGATCACCTACGAGCTATATTCACCGAACTCTCACGTAAATATAAGGCAACATCCAGATCAGATTCCAAAGAGACACATAAGAGTACAAATTTCAAATCGGCAAAGCATATATGCAAATGGATATGATCAGAACACACAACTAAAAGACTTAAAACGAACAGTAACTCGAATCTTGATGTATTGATTCATTCATCCGACTCGAGAAGGAAGAATGAGGAATGTGACGTCAAAAATTAAAGCTTATCACAGATTCATGACCATATCTAACAGTAGATTCGAGAAGGAAAGCCATGAAACAAATTCGAATAGAGTGGTGGAGAAACGCCAACTTTAGCTACAGAACAACAAAAGACTTAAGTCGACACTAACGTAACTCATGGAATCGTCTAAACATATGTGTCACATAAGCACCACAAACTCCAAGATGCACAGTAACAAATCAGCCCCGGAATAGGGATTCTTCAACATCACACATCAAAGTAGGAAAGGAGAAAGAGAGTATTATCGGGGATGAGTATTACCTTGTTTCGAGCAGGAACTAGGACAGGCGAGCTGAGTAGAAATGATCTTTCACCACCAAGATGCAATTTCTCCGAACCTATGTATCTGTATGTATTTTTCCTTAAATGGACTCAAATTTCTCTAACTATTTTTCCAACACAAAATTTCCCAACTAAAAACTCTCATGTTCAATAGTGAATAAGGGCAGCCTTTATAGAATGACCCTAGGGTAGAAATTGGGGGGAAATGGATGATAAATCGAGTAGGAATCGAGTACATTCTAAATTCAAACACCATAAATTTCTTGCACCATTTTAAGGGAGACCCCTTTTTCTGAAGCTTCAACTCCATTTGGGAAGAGGAAAGGGGAACAAACGGCTTGGATCGATCGAGCGTCCTTAGGGCGCGACGTGTCTCGATCTCACGCTACCAGGACGATTCCGCGTGCTCTTGCTACTCTGTTGCGACAATACTATTGAGAGGGACGGGAAGAAGAAGACAAAGAAAATCGCAGCGCTGCTCACTGTGTTAATCCCGTTACTGCTTTCCGTCTATCATCGTGAGATTGTCGTTTGTTGGAGCTGGACCGGGTCGGGGGTAATTGAGACGAGCTGGGGTTGCTGGATAGAATTTTCTGGGCTCAATTTTGCAGTGTACTGGTTGGGAATTCGCTGGGTTTCGGTCTTGCGGAGAAGAAGACATTGGTACAGGGCTGGGGTCGGGTATATGGGTTTGTTGTATGCATTGTTGTATTGTTTGGATATGTTTGGGCCGGTTTTGCATTATTGTAGTAATGGGCTGCCGTGAGTTGTAAAGAAATAGGGGTGGGGTCTGTTGAAAAGGGATTAAAAACTTAGCTAATTTGAGTTAGTTAAGATAAATTCGGCTAGTAATTAAATAAGACAAATTGATATTAATTAATTAACGAGCTTCTTAATCTTAACGAAATAAAATAATTAACTTAATTATAAACTAATCAATTTTCATATAAACTAATTAATTCAAAAATCAAAAACTATAATTCAAATTAAAACTAAATTAATAAAATATTTATTTTAGCAAAGCAAAAATCTTTGATATGATTTTCAAACACTTATAAAATATACTCATTACGTATATAATTACATGAAATATATTCATTATTCAAAGTTTCTACAAAAATCGACTGAAATTATTTAAACTAACCTTGAAACTATTTAAATTTTATAAAGCTAATCATTCTAAAACGTTTAGAAATTAAGAAGCTCAAAAATTAATTATTATCGGGGAGGGTCAAAATTAGGCGTCAACAACTGTCCCTCATTTTACTTGAATTGATGCAAGAAATTCGAGGAAATTGAAATTGAATAATCCTAATTTTGACCGACCACATCTTCAGTTTCTACTAAAATGGGATTTTGGTACGGACTTTAGGAATTAAGGCCGAACCCTAGAAATGGGTTTCCTACATATCTCAGGATATGAGAATTCAGGCCATTTGTAGTTCGATACGTTTGATTTGAAGCACGATTTCGAAAGAATTCAAAAGCCATCTTGACATCGAATTATGAAGAAATCAGAATGCTCGGGAATAAGATTTAAGAGCGGATATTGGAATACAACCGAGTTTTCAACACTGATCCCGCCTACATATCCTTAAACATTAGGAATCAGGCTGCTTGTAGTTCGACTCAATCGGTTGAAAAGGAATCCCTTATGCTAAGATATCTTTCGATTTGGAAGAGTGGCAAATAAGCCGAGTATGAAAAAGAGGCTTGCAACCTCTTGGTCATGAATGTGGGGCACTTCACACCCATAATTAAGAACTTACACATACATAATTTCCAAAGCTCTTGGCGCATTGTCACTCTGATTGGAAAGTTGCTTCCGGTGAACCCAAAATTTTCCGGATTCGAAACTGGAACTGATAAATCTAAGAAAAATCCACATGTCTTCTGATAGGGGTGTGGTTTGATTGTGGTGGAAGTCGCTCCTCAGCTCGCGTCCCAAGAGTTTGGCACTCATCTTTGGACTATGTCCTAGTTCGCTACTAAGAAAAAGTTTTACGTTGTGCTGCATCCTTTTTTATGTCGTCCGCACCTATGGTTTGTTTTGGAGAATTCATCCTTTCGGATTCTCTCGACAAAAATTGAGATAAAAATCATTAGCATAAAAAATGCAATTCAAATGGGAGACAGTGTCTTTTACCGTGTTGACACTTAATTGCTCTCCTTGAACATTTGACGTCAACTCTATCGAGTTTGACATAAAGCAAATAAAGCTTGTATCTCATATTTGCAATATAATCTTCAATGTACTCTTCCTTTGATGTCAAAGTAATAAAATAGGCTGATGTAATATGTTGACAGTTCTCTTGATATCGTTATTGAGGGTTCTCTTGACGTCGTTTTTGCAAACAAAAATGATGCAGTCGATGTTGATCTTCTTGTGATGGGTAAATCTTTCTCTTGCGATGCATAACTCCTTGTCTTGCGATGCATGATTTATTTTTTTTGCGATGCATGACTCTTTTCTCTTGCAATGCATGACTTTTTTCTCCTGCAATGCATGACTCTTTTTCTTGTGAAGCATGACTCATTTCCCGCAATGCATGACATTTTCCCCACAATGCATGAATTTCTTCCTGCGATGCATGAATCTTCTCTTGCAATGCTTGAATCTTCTCCTGCAATGCATGAATCTCTTCTCGTAATGCCTGAATCTTCTCTTGCTATGCATGACTTCTTTCTCTTGCTATGCATGAATTCTTTCTCTTGCTATGCGTGATTTCCTTCTCTTGCTATGCATGAATCTTCTCTTGCAATGCATGAATCTTTTGATGATGCCTCCCTGATACCAAACGAAGATAATGCTTCACCGAGCAGCATAGGTGATTTCTTGGGTATCTTTTGGATGGAGGTATCGTCTCAATCGACAATATAAATAAAAATGACCTTCAGAGTAGTGGTATCATTTCATTTGACAATACGATATAAATGACTCTCCGGGTAAGAATAATAATATTGCTCTCTTCGCGATTTTCATATGTTCCATCTCCGAACATAGTTGCAATGTTCATTATGATCTTTGCTTTGCTGAGGATTTGAATGAAATAATGCTACTCATATTCTCAATTCTTTGGTATAAGAAGCATAAAACTTTTCCTACATCCACAGACAAATTGTTAGTTTAAAATGAACTGATTTGTGTCGATCTCTTCAGTTGCCTGCTCCTTGTTTAACTGTTTCCGATTGAATTCTCCGATCTCTCGTTTCTTGATAGCTAGGACAAAATATTTTATGCAAAAACAATTGGAACATGAAAGAATTTTTTTAAGAAAACCAGATTTTCAAAAAGTAATATTTTGAAAAGCCACTGCCAAGTGTCATGTCACGTCAAACTTAATGAACGTCTTTGAGGTTGACGTCTCTAGGTCTATCTGATTACTTGCTGGGAAGTATTCAAAGTTGTTCTAAACTTCTGATGAACCTTATTCAATTTTTTGAGATCATCCTAAAAAATTTATGTCCCAGTTGACTGTCTTGCGCATACCGAACCGTTGATGATCAAATGATGAAATTTTTGAGATCTTCTCAAAAAATTTGTCCCAGTTGCAGATCTCGATGTCTCTTTAGTCTTGACTTGTTGAAAAGATCTTCTTCACGAGAATTTTTGGGTCCCTCTCAGAAATTCTGTCCCACTTTCTACTGTGAAGAGAAATAGAAATCTTACGGGAAATGTCACTGAGCCGTTGTAGCGCCTATGTATCCCGTTGAGGCAGGAATCAGGTCAAACGTAGTTCCCCCTCTCGAGGATTAACAAAAATAAGAAAATTACAAAGAAACCGACCGAGGCCGACATAGGCCGCCTACGTATCTCATTTTTGAGAATTCAGGTCGAACGTAGTTCAAATACAAAAGAAAATATCAAAAAGGGATAAACGGGGTGACCGAGGCCGACATAGGCCACCTACGTATCTTGTTCTTGAGAATTCAGGTCGGACGTAGTTCGTTACAATAGGGATAAAGTTCTAAACAAAGTGATTACAAGCAAATAGGACGATTACAAAGAAATGACAGAAATACAAATTGAAATTTATCACATAGTATCTCTTGACAACATCTGAGTTGATCGGTTTCGGCCATTCAGTGCCATCCATCTCCGACAGGACCAAAGCACCTCCAGATAACACTTTACGAACCATGTAGGGTCCTTGCCAATTTGGTGCAAATTTCCCTTTGTACTCATCCTAATGGGGGAAAATGCGTTTGACAACCAACTGACCAATTTCAAATATTCTGGCTCGTACTCTTTTGTGGAAAGCACGAATCATTCTCTGCCGGTACAATTGACCCTGACAAACATCGACCATTCTCTTCTCATCAATCAATGTTAACTGATCAATCCGCTCGCGAACCCATTCAACATCACTCAATTCAGCTTTTTGGATGATTCTTAATGAAGGTATTTCAACTTCTGCAGGTATAACTGCTTCTGTTCAATATACTAGCAAATATGGAGTAGCTTCAACTGATGTTTTGACTGTCGTTCGATAACCCAACAAAGCATACGGCAGCATCTCATGCCAATCTCTGTGATTATCAATCATTTTCCTCAAAATCTTCTTTATGTTCTTGTTGGCGGCTTCTACATCTCCATTCATTTGGGGACGATAGGCAGTTGAGTTCCGATGAGTAATCTTGAATTGTTCACATGTCTCTCTCATCAAGTGACTGTTGAGATTCGCTCCATTATCAGTAATGATGGATTCTGGTACTCCAAACCTACATATCAAATTGTTGCGAACAAAATCAGCTACAACCTTCTTGGTCATCGACTTATATGAAGTTGTTTCAACCCACTTGGTGAAGTAGTCAATGGCAACCAAAATGAATCTGTGTCCGTTAGAGGCGGCTGTCTCTATTGGACCAATGACATCCATGCCCCAAACTACAAAAGGCCAAGGTGAACTCACAACATTAAATTCGTGAGGCGGCACTCGAATCAAATCACCATGCACTTGATATTTATGACATTTTTGCACAAACTTGCAATAATCATGCTCCATGGTCATCCAAAAATAACCGGCTCGAAGGATTTTCCTTTCCAAAGTAAGTCCATTCATGTGAGTACCACAAACTCCGGCATGTATTTGTTCCAGAAGTTTTGCAGCTTCACTAGCATCAACACATCTGAGAAGACCTAAATTTGGAGTCCTCCTATAAAGGATTTCCCTACTTGCAAAGAAATTGAGGGCCATACGGCGTATCGACTTCTTCTGGTTGAACGTTGCATTCTCAGTTTAAGTCCCGGTCTCTAAATACTTCTTAATGTCAAAATACCAAGGCAAATCATCTGGTTCTGCTTTAACATGTGAACAATGGACAGACTGCTCTTTTACCTCGATATCTAAGGGATCAATTTAACTTGTATCTGAATGTTTAATCATCGAGGCAATGGTGGCGAGAGCATCGGCCAAATCATTCTGTGTCCTGGGAGTGTGTCTGAACTCAATCTTGCGGAATCTTTTGCACAACTTTTTTATATACTGCACGTACGGTGTGATCTTTAGGTTCTTCACAACCCATTCTTCTTGAACCTGATGAATCAACAAATCTGAATCTCCAATAACCAGAAGCTCATGAACATTCATGTCGATGGCCATCTTCAAACCAAAGATACAAGCCTCGTATTCTGTCATGTTGTTCGTGCAATCGAATTGGAGTTTAGCTGCCATAGGATAGTGTTGACCGGATTCTGATACAAAGACCGCTCCGATACCTTTCCCTTGGTGGTTCGCCGCTCCATCAAAGAACACTCTCCAACCCGGGTATGCTTCAGAGATATCTTCACCCACAAATGCAACTTCTTCATCAGGACAATAAGTCTTGAGTGGTTCATACTCTTCATCAATCGGATTCTCCGCAAGATGATCAGCCAAGGCTTATGCTTTTATCGCCTTCTGATTCACATACAGGATGTCAAACTTACTCAAAAGCATTTTCCATTTAGCCAACTTCCCAGTCGGCATCGCCTTCTGGAAAATGTATTTTAACGGGTCCATCCTGGAAATAAGGTATGTGGTATATGAAGACAAATAATGTCTCAACTTCTGAGCAATCCAGGTCAAAGCATAACATGTTCTCTCCAAAAGAGTGTAACGGGCCTCATATGGAGTGAATTTCTTGCTCAAGTAATAAATGGCTAGCTCCTTCTTCCCAGTTTCGTCATGTTGACCAAGCATGCACCCAAATGCGCTATCCAAGACAGACAGATACAACAACAGTGGACTTCCTTCCCGTGGAGGAACTAATACCGGTGGATTGGACAAATAGTTCTTGATGGCATCAAAAACAGTTTGACATTCTCCGGTCCACTTGGTCAAGGCATCTTTTTTCAACAACTTGAAGATTAGCTCACACACCACGGTAGACTGAACTATAAATCGACTGATGTAGTTCAACCTTCCTAGAAAACTCATCACCTCCTTCTTGGTCTTCGAAGGAGGCAACTCTTGAATCGCTTTGATCTTGGAAGGGTCAAGCTTAATGCCCCTCCTGCTGACTATAAATCCCAACAACTTGCCAGCTGGCACTCCAAAAGTACATTTGGTGGGGATTTAACTTCAAATTGTATCGACGTAGGCGATCAAATAATTTCCTCAAATGAGTCAAGTGATCTGAACTCTCGGGGGATTTGATTATAACATCATCTACATACACCTCAATCTCCTTATGAATCATATCATGAAAGATGGTTGTCATTTCCCTCATATAAGTAGCACCGGCATTCTTGAGACCAAAAGGCATCACCAATAATGATACACACCCCAAGGCATAATGAAGATTGTCTTTTCTGCATCTTCTTTATCCATCAGGATCTGGTGATAACCCACATAAAAATCCACAAACGACTGCATCTCATGCTTAGCATAATTATCAATGAGAATGTGAATATTTGGCAATGGAAAATTATCTTTCGGGCTAGCTTTGTTGAGATCTCTATAGTCAACACAAATTTTGATTTTTCCATCTTTTTTGGCAACCGGAACAACGTTGGCTAACCAAGTCGGGTATTGCGTCACTTCCACTACTTAAGACTTGATCTATTTGGTAATCTCCTCTTTGATCTTTAAACTCAACTCAGGCTTGAACTTCCGAGTCTTTTGTTTTACTGGATTGAAATTTGGATTAATCAGCAACTTATGGGATACCATATTTGTACTCAGCCCCGACATAACTTTGTAAGACCAAGAAAATACATCAATGTATTCTCTAACCAAGCGGACTAGATCCCTTCTTTGAGCTTCAGTCAGATGGACGTTGATTCTTACTTCTTTAACACAATCCTCATCCCCTAGATTAACAGTCTCAGTTTCTTCCAAATTTGGCTTGTGTTCATTCCCGAATTGTCAAAACTCTTTAGCAACATGTTCGAATACCTCATTTCTTCTTCATATTTCTTGCATTCGTCATCACCTGCCTCATTCTGTTCACTCGGTTCATGACATGACATGACATTGACAGGTTTTAAAATAATATTACTGAAATCATAAACAAACAAGGTTAGGAAAGTAAAATGTAAATAAATAAGTAAACAAATTTCGATAAAAGAGGCTTTCATTTAAATTGAAAAACGAGAACAAACTTTGGCCATGGCCAAGGGCCATTTTTCCTTTTTAAACATCACAAAAGAATTTCAGAAACTCAAACAATTAAAAAAAACTGCATAAATGGTGGGTCTTGGGCCTCTTCCGGACTACCACCGATTTTAAAAACAAACATAAACACATGTCTTTTCTACGAAGCTGCACGGGAAATCAAGAGCGGTGTGGAGGTCCAATTTTGCAATTACTCCTCAGGTTCTGCATCACGGATGCTCGATGTCCCAGCCTCTTCCTCGATGACCGCATCAATCTCCTCAAAAAGGCCCCAGATTCCTTCCTCGAGACCATCATCATTGACATATCCTCGCACTGAGAATGACTGGTATAGATGAGGAATTGGCCTGGCCAATGCTTGATCAACACTCTTGTTCTTCATCTTTGCTTCATCATCTGTTGGGACATATCCGAAGCCAAACTTCGCTCATTTGGCGGGAACTTGAATGGGCTCGACAATTCCTTGGAAATGTTTCCCCAACCTGAATCATGGCTCGAAATCGCTTCGGAGCATAACAGTAACAATCATCTTGTATACAGAAATCACAACCTCGAGAGACATCAAGAACGTTCGGTGCATACCCATTGGAATGGCTCCCTTCACCATGAATGACCAATTCCTGGTTCTTCCAAACAAATTTCATTAGTTGGTAAAGGGTAGAAGACACTGCCCCAACCTTATAGATAAACAATTTTCCCATAAGCAAATTGTAACTAGTGTTGATATCCAACACCTGGAACTCCACGTTAAATTCCATAGGACCCACCTAAATATCCAATTTCACCGCACCTAATGTGTCTCTTTGCACTCCATCAAAAGCCCTCACATTAACTTGGTTCTGGTGAAGCTTTCTCAGGTCGAATTTCAGCTGCCTTAGAGTCAAAAGTGGGCAAATATTAAGACCGAATCCATCATCAACCAAGACGTGATTTATCATCTTGTCTCGACACATAATGGTGACGTGCAGAGCTTTGTTGTGCATCTTGCCTTCAAAGGGCAACTCTTCGTCACAGAAACTAATTCGGTGTCCTCAAACAACTTGGTTTATCATGGCTGTCAGATTGTCACTGTTAGTACCCACGGGTACATAAGTGCCATCCAAAGCTTTCATCAAAGCTTGTCTATGCGGTTGTGAACTCATCAGCAGGGCCCACACAGAAATCTGAGCTGGTGTTTTCTCCAGATGCTTCACGATTGAGTAATCTTTCGGTTGAATCTTTCTCCAGACTCCTCTGCTTCAGCTTCACTAATTTGCCTTTTAGACTGATCTTTTTTCTGCACTCCCTGGGTTAACTCTTCTGGTGTATAACACCTATCGGATCTGGTCATACCCTGGGTAATAGTCATTTCAATGACGAACTTTGGTCGGTCAAGAGTTTCCCGTGGCACTAAGGCAACAACCTTCTCAGGTGTCAGAATCACAAACTCCTTCTTCTCTCTAATGCTCGACGAAGCTACAGCCCTTTTCTAGTTTATTAGGAGCGATCGGAACTATTGCCTTTGTCACACACCAATTATCATCCATCTCTATCATGTTGATAGTGACGCCTCTATGATTTGGCAAATGATTACTATTGACATTGGGAGCGACTGTCTGGAGAGAGACCACTTTCTGGTCAATCAGGTCTTGGATCTTGGATTTTAGATTGATACAGTCCTCGGTATCATGTCCAACATCGTTAGAGTGATATGCGCACCTATGATTAGGTTTGTAAAACTTTAAACTAGTGTCAATCGGCTTGGGCCCCACTGGATGAATATATATTGCCGCAGTTAATCGCTCGAACAGCTTTGTTCAGCTTTTAATGAGCGGAGTGAAAATTCTATCGGGTTTCTTCTCAAATCTAGGATGGGGGGTATCATAATTGCCTTGCTGAGGAGGAGGCATTTGACGATAGTTCGGAGCGTTTGGACAGGGGCCTTGATATCTTGGATATTAGTTGGTTTGGTAATTTGGCTGTAGAGTTTGGTAGTTCGAGGGGGTATTTTGGTAAAGTGGAGCTGGGGTTTGGTACATTGGAGGAGGCGTTTGGTAATTTGTCTGAACGTTAGCACAGTTGGGGGCGACGTTCCGGTAGTGATGAGGTGGAGTTTGGTAAACTGGAGGGGGAGTTTGGTAGCTAGGAGGGGGAGTATTTTTATAACTGGGAGGAGGGGTATTTTGATAACTGGGGGGAGGGGTATTTTGGTAATCAGTTTGTGCATAACAAGCCGGGTACGAACCCTGTGAAGGTCAAGAACGACCTTGGTATGATGAGGATTTCCTTGGGGTCTTCTTCCTCTCATAAGAGATAGAAGACACATCTTCCATTTTCTTCTTCAACAAACATGAGGATCCGGGAGAGGCAACAACACGGGCAATCTTCCCGGTTCTTAATCCATCTTCGATAATCTAACCTACTTTGACTATCTCAGCAAACTTTGCTTCAACGAGCAACACAATTCTATCATAATATTCGGGCTCTTGAACCTGCACAAATACTTCTCAAACATAGGAGACCAAACTCTAGCTGCCTCCTTTCTCTTCTCAAACATAGGAGACCAAACTCTAGCTGCCTCCTTTCTCCATCTGTAGGCGAATTATCTGTAACTTTCATTTGATTTCTGCTTCATTTTTTCCAAAGAATATCGATCAGGAACGATCTCCACATTGTAGGCGAATCATTCGATAAAGTCCTTAGCCAGGGCATTCCAGCTAGGCCACTGTCTCGTTTCATGAGATGTAAACCATTCCAGAGCCTCTCCACTCAAACTTCGGCTAAAAAGCCGCATTAGTAAAGCTTCATCTCTTCCAACTCCCATGAGCTGGTCACAGTAGACACTCAGGTGCACCAAGGGGTTCCCTAATCCTCCAAAAACGTCAAATTTTGGCACATTGAACCCTTCCAGGAGGTCCAAATTCGGATGAATGCATAAATCTTCATAACTCAAACCGGCGACTTCAGGAATACACTACAACTCTTTCACGACCTTTCGGATCTCTTCCTTCATGTCTAGCTTGGTGGTCTCTTCCTTTCACCTCCACTCTCTCTCTCACTTCTCATAGTGGTCGAGCTCAGAATTATTGGCGTCTTGCTCATTGGGGACCGAGATTTGGAAAGTGGTTTTTTTAGGTAGAGGCGGAGCAATGGAGAGACTCTGGCATTTTAAGGGGCTTGATAGTTTTGAGGGAAAGTCTGGGGGTTAGTATACTGATTTTGGTGGTGGAGGGAAGTGTGCGGGTGGCTAACGTTTTGGTTTTGAGGGGGAGGACAAGCTTGAATGTTGGCATTTTGAGGAGGGAGTGGCGCTTGGGGGTTGGTACTTTGAGGAAGAGATGGTATTTGGTAAGAGGCGGAGGCATACTGGGGATTTTGGGTGGTTGAGTCGATGATTGAGGGATTTTGAGCGGGACCGGAGGGTGGGTTTTGAGCCTGTTCTGTGTTTGAAGGAAGAAAGTGAAGTGGAGGTCTTCCGTCTGCTGGAGCATTAAAAGCAAAACCCGGATTAGGCAAATCTTGCCTTCTCTGCATTTAGATCCTCATTTCGGTGATCTGTTGCATCAATTACATGATTAGTTCGTTCTGATTATCAATGACGGGTTGAGCCACGACAACATCGATAAGGCCAATCTCTTCATTGTTATCACCAATTACCGCTTTTCCCTTCTGTGAGTTTTGATCGGGGAAGGAATCCTTAGGAGCTTTAGATCTTGTGAAGTAGGGATGATCAACCAGCTTACCGACATAGACCAATTCTAAGTACCTGTAGGGGAAAACAACTCAAAGGCGAATCTGTTAGTTTTGATTCAGCACAAATAATGCAAAATAGCACGTAGAAAGTATGTAAACACATAAAAGCTGCTTCGTTTGAGGACATGTTAACCCACGAGTAACGGGGACTGATTTTTTGAACAAGCAGGAATTTGCTCGTTTTACTTTGAGGCTAGTGACTCAGAAAGGTTAAATTGTGTTGAGCTAAGATCCTCTTGTTGCATCTCTCGGCATCTACTGATGTGAATTCAATGTTTCCTTGTAGAATGAATGGGGGAAAAGAAAATTTGAAAAAGATAGGGGTCGAGCGTTGAAAGGCTGCCTACGTATCTCCCAAGGAGAATTCAAGCCCTACGTAGTTTAAATACAAGAGGAAATTCTCATTTTCATTCATCTATTTCTTGAAGATTACAAGGACAGTAAAAAAAACATACAATAGAGCTCCCAAAATATAGCTGGTGCCTTCATCAAAGCTTCTTTTTCTGACTGTTGCATTAATCACGGGGGACAAACTCAACTTGAATCTTTCCTATGTTGATGAGGTATTTCACGTCATAGCAAAAACCGAGGCACCTTCCAATGTTGTGATCTATGGCGTCATGATAAGGGCAGGGTTTCCAGATTTCAATTCCAACGGGATCGATTGCTTCATCATCCTTTTTGATAGAGGCCAAGACCCTTTTTTGAACCAACTGATTGTAGATCTCACTACAAAAAAACACTTAAATAGCGGGGGTTAATTTTAAGGTTTCTTGGGGTTTAAAACCCCCGCAATCTAGTATTGCGGCAGTTGTAAAAACTCCCACAATAAGAGTTGTCGCAAGCAATTTGCGGCAATTTTTCTTTGACCCCCACAATCAATTAGCGGGGGTTACTTTGCTGAGGTCGACCCACGCTAATTTAAAATTAAATCTTTTGATATTATATTTCAGTTACAAATAGCAAGGGTTGAAAACCTCCACAATTTTGCAATTGCTTATATTGAAAGATCTGAGCAATCGCATAAGCTCTACAATTCATTCAATATACTTTTATTCATATATTATTTATAGAATTACTAATTAAGCTATAGACCATAATCAAATCCAAAATATGTCTCAAGGTGAAGAAATATATATTCTTTAACGACATATCATAAAGTCACAAAAATATTGCATTTTCATTAGTCGGTAAAATGATATTGTCAACATCAAATATGTTAATCAAAATCAAATACTAAATCTAAACACAAAATATCCAATCCAACATTTTAACATCCCCTCCAATCACACAATCTTGTCATCAAATTAATTAGCTAAGAATATAGGTGGAATTGGTTCACTGCAATATAATCAACAGTTGTCATGGCTAGGATTACTATCACCACTGCATGATCTTCTTGTGTGCATAGGTGGAATTGGTTCACTAGCAGCATCACTTTGTTGCATAAAAAAATAAAGTATAAAATTAATGAAGTGATATGAAAAAATGTAAAATCCGTGGCAACTATTATGTTTCAAACTATACTTATCATCAGTTAATATATGTCAACAAAAAATGTATTAAAGAAAGGAGAAGCAATATACAAATCAAATGAAAATAGAAATGTAAAAACATTACTTATAGTTGTTGTAGAAGAATTTGTCGAAGGAGAAGCAAAGAACCCCGCAAATTGTTTTGGTATCATCCCTTCTTTCATTATCTTATACGCCTTAAAAGCATTCATCATTTGATTGTGGTTCTCTTGGCATTGGGACGAATATGAGCCTTCACTACTTGAAGCACTTGCACCACCAAAACGCGGTCTTACTTGTTTAAAAACTTTACTGGGCACAACTCCTAATCCCAAACATCTAACCCTTCCAGAGTGCTCTTTTCCTAAAATCTTACCAACAACATCATTTGGCAAAATTTGAGACTCATCCATAGTACTTTGGCTCAAAGTTAGCTCAATTTTTTCCTATACATACAAAATCAATGTCGCAAATAAACAAGCAGTAATATTGGAATCACCTTAGTAAAGACAGAAAGATAAAAACTACTTATATGTACATGTAAGAACATGAGTAGTTAGAGGTACGGGACCACAAGCCATCATAATACAATTAAATAGCAAAGAATTGAGTTTATATAACCTCCATCAATTAATCAACTAGTTCACAACTATTGCCCTATCTTTTTTTTATATCTTGTTGAAATACAATTAGAATTCATGAAGAAACTTACACATATTTCTTTTGTAGCTTCATTAACATATACTCCATCTTTATTTTTATGAGTAGCAATATATATTTGTGCTCGTCCAGGTCTTTGTCCTGTTTCAGCCATCTATAAATAAAAAATCCAAATAAGAATAATTTACTACTCAAAAATGAATACATAATAAGTTAATTTACTAATCACCATTTCTGCCCTTCTCGTAGCATTCGCTTTGGAGCCACCCGTGTGTGGAATTGTCTGTTTTTTCCAATTTTCAGTATTTCTTCTACACATTTCCTTATAAAAAAATATACGAAACTTAATTAAAAAAATCAAATAGTTACATGATAATAGAGACTAGTAAAAACAGTAACATAAGTACCTTTGTTGAATCTTTATATTGGTAATCAACAAAAGAAATCCATTGATCTCGTGGAATTCCATCTGGCACATTATCAATAATCTCAACCTTACTTTTAAGTGGGTCTTTGACTAACTTCCACAAGTTGTTCTTATTTGCAGCCCACTTCTTTCCAATATATTTATAAATATGTTGCCGCGCATTTGACTCTGTTGTCTTGAAGGAGAACTTGGGCTTCAAGAAAAAAAAATTAGTTAGCTTATCTATTGGTTGTAAATATAATATTGAAATTACCAATTATCTTTCTCACCAAAAAGTAAAATAGAGTAAGAGTCTAGTTGTAAGCTTATACCTTTATAATTTGATCG
>JAJOOR010086611.1:0-34958 GCA_036250505.1 Solanum acaule | reverse complement strand
TCATGCCGTTCCGGCTCCATCCATCTCTAAGTCTATCATTTCACTCAAGAAGGGAACATCGCCCTAAGGCCCATCCTTCAAGGTTATACATTTTCTTAGGAAAGCTAGACTCATGAAAAGGCACTATGCTTAAGTCTACCAATTCATGTTTTGGCCTAGAATTCCTCTTTTAGCATTTGTAGGAGAGCTCCATTACTACGTCATAGCCCAACCAAACATTCATATATATAATCAAGCTTCATGACACAAGACAAGATACTCAAGTCTAGCATATGATCTACAACATCATCTTATGAAAACTCATCATAGTCCATCATCACCACATATCACCATTTCCAGAGAAACATGCTTTGACATTAGTATAATAACACTTTATATAATATCGCATTAAACTTTACATATAGCCTCATAAATGTATAGTAATACAACAATGTAATAACACTTATATAATGCCTTTCATGGCTTCAATTCACCATAATACAATATTACAACATTATACAACAACTTCACCAATGCCTTCATGGCTACAATTCACAATAATACCACACAAGAATAAGATATAACACTTCCACCAAAGGTGGATTCAACCTACCAACAACAATCAATTAAATAAAGAGAGTTCAAGATTTCTTACCATAATCCAAAGCCATAGCCAAAATCATCATACTTCACCCATAAGTCTTACCACCCTTAATTCATCCATTTTCAACAATTAATCATAAATAAACATTAAACAACACAAGAGATATCAATACAATTCACTTTACACATAATTCCATCAACTTTGAATTTATAGAAATAGACCCACTTCATAGCAAATTTTAGAGTTCGGTAGAAGACAAGGGTTCATGGAGTATTTCATTCAAAAACCACAAACAAACATCAAGTGAAGACGAGGCAGCACCTAGGCAAAGTTGCCTTGCCTCCCTTGAGACCAAGTGATCTTCACGCCCAAGTATACGGACTGTCTAGGGAACCACTGGTCGTGGTGGTGCCCGTGGTCTTTGGGTCAGTGGGCAGCCAACTTGGGAAACCCTTGGCTTTTTGGCTAAGGCTTTCCCCTTTTGGCTTGGCTCCTTGTCTACCACCCTCAACCAACCTAGAGTAGGTCTCAAAGCATGGAGTCTAACACGTGCCTTGACGTTGACTCACTAAACTCTTCAAACTACACCTTAAAAGTCAAAACTCAACATTTAAACAATTTACTAACTTCTAAAACACATGAGAAGCTCTAGTTCATCCTTGTTCATTTTTTTAGGGTTGAAACATTATCCCCCACTTGGAAACATTCGTCCTCGAATGACACTTTAAAACATTAAGGGTAATGACTCAACCCTAGCAGCCTACGACAATCATACAATATCAATATAAAAGAACTCATCAAGGAGGAAACATCAACTGCACATAATAAGCCATTGCAACACAACTTCATTCAAATTTATGGAAGTAGGAATCACACATACAACTCAACATGCCTCCAACCTTTTTTCATTTCTCATTTATTTGGAGGAACTTCCTTCTCCATAGTACCTCATGCTCATAAAACAAAAAATAACACAATATGTAATTATCTCATTAAAACACAATCATGCCACATCAAGAATACACTTAAACATGCTCAACTAATCAACTCTAACAACTTTTAGCAACTCACCAATTTATGCATATAAGGAGAACAACAATCATGAAACTCATTTTCCCATTTAAATCAAAAACTCAATTTAAAGAATGCATCATTATAAGGAGAATATAAAAACTCATTTTTTTTTCACACAAGACACCAAAAACCATGCATCATGCTTCTACAATTCTATGACTGAAGCTTGATTAGGAATAGAAGAAAGAGACAAGAATATCCAAACTCACCTCAACTCATCCTTCAACATACCATCCCCCACTTAGGATAAACCCATCTAAACCAACACAAAAGGATTCTAACACCAAACTAGAAATTATGACTTACAAGCACCTTCATCCGGATTTGCTTCCTTGTTAGCTTGGAGAGCATATGAACGATTCCTTGATTGACCATCATCACTAGGACCACTATATGGAGCTTACCTAGCATTCCTTCCTTTAGATACAATATTAGGACAATCTCTCACCTTGTGATCATTTTTCCCACAACCATAGCAACCATTAGGGCGGATAGACACTTCCCAAAATCCTTCTTTCCACAAGTGGAACACGTAGGCTTAGCAATTTGAGAACCACCACCTCCTTCATGGTTAACCTTAGGAGCACTTGAGAAATCTTTATTTGGAGCCCTCTTCTTAAACCTAGGTTGTCCTTGATCCTCATACCTACTCCTTTTTAAATCTTTCCTCACCCTAGTCATCTTAGACTCCTCAATAGATTGAGCATACACAAAAATCCTAGAGATGTTCATTTCACCATGGAGCATTGCCGTACGACACTCTTCTTTCACCAAGTCAGATACACTGGTAACAAACCTACTCATCTCCTCTCTAGGGTTAGACACCAAAGATGGAGCATACCTAGACAACATAGAGAACTTCAAAGCATACTCCTCCACACTCATATTACCTTGCCTAAGATTAATGAACTCCTCAATTTTGCACTCCCTCTTCTCTAGAGGAAAGTACTTACCCAAGAATGCTTCCTTAAAATCCTCCCATTCTATAGGACCCGCTTCCTCCGGCCTATTTGCCTTCCATTGAGGGTACCAAATTTGGGCCACCTCCTTCAATTGGTATGAAGCCAATTCCGCTTTCTCTCTAGAAGATACTCCCATAGCATCCACAATTTTGTAAATCTCATCCAAGAATCCTTGGGGATCTTCTCCATTTCTAGAGCCCAAAAAGACAGGAGGATTCATCATCACGAAGTCTCTCAACCTTGAGGCTACCGTACTATCATTAGCATTCACCTTAGGCCCCACATCTCAGTTAGCTTGAGCCGTCATGGCTCGGGCTAGAGTTAGAAAAGCCGCCCTAATCTCTTCATTACTCATGGCCGGGGGAACCACCGGAACCTCATTTTCTTGATTGCCTTTTGGGACTTGGTCACCTTGAAGACCTTGCACACCTTAGAGAGGAACTCCCTCATCAACTACCTTTTCTTCCGCTCTCCTTCGGTTAGCCCTCGTATTCATTTCCTATAAACACAAGAGACAAAATAGGAAAATGACACTTATAGACCAAACTCTAAGGCATGACGTCAAGATTAATGAAAGAAGTGAAACTTCTACCATCTTATAGCCTCTCGCTCATAGATGTGTTGCGACTCAGACCGATGAACAAGACTCTACTAGATGTGGCATATGAGACTTTGAATCCTAAGGGACAATTTCCATAACCTTATGCTTTGATACCAAGTTCGTAACGACCCGACAACACCCCTAGCCGTTACATGCGTATTCGACCTCTCGGAGGTCTTATACAAGCCTTAGCATTCATTCATCGCATTTGGTAATAAAAACCGTAAGGAATAAAAACACTTTTTAAAACAAATCCATAATACTCATAAAATCTTTCAAATGAAAAAAAGTAGACTTTATAGGTATCATGTACCATCTTAGACACGAATAGAGCATCTTAGGGATACGGCCCCTTTACAACAAAATATAAGTCTTATACAATGTCTAAATGGAAATACTAGAAAGGTAACAACTATGTACTCGAATATATGAGGACATACCAAGCTTCTTGAGAAGAGTCAATATCCCAAGCTTCCTCAAAAGATCTCCTCACTTTCCACCACCTACAGTTGTAACAAATGAGAAATATGGAGTTAGTACAATAAGTACTAAGTATGATGACCATGCAAGAAAATATGCACAACAAACATTTACAAGGAATGTATGCTTTTAAGACCTTTAACAAACCTTTACAACCACAAGCATAAACCCAAATTTCAAGTCACCATTCACAAATAAGACCATATTCACATCGTTTACAACTTAATTAACACAACTGTACCATACTTAAACAAGGTAGCATTTTCATGTCTTGGCCTAGAATTATTCAAGGTTATACATTTTCTTAGGAAAACTAAACTCATGAAAAGGCACTATGCTTAAGTCTACGAACTCATGTCTTGGCCTAGAATTCCTCTTTTAGCATTTGTAGGAAGAGCTCCATTACTAAGTCATAGCCCAACCAAACATTCATATATATAATCAAGCTTCATGACACAAGACAAGATACTCAAGTCTAGCATATGATCTACAACATCATCTTATGAAAACTTAACATAGTCCATCATCACCACATATCACCATTTCCAGAGAAACATGCTTTCATATTAGCATAATAACACTTTATAAAATATCACATTAATACCATTAGAACATCTTCACATTATAGCTTCAAACAAACTTTACATATAGCTTCATATAGGACTTTATATATAGCCTTATATATGTTTAATAATACAACAATGTAATAACACTCATATAATGTCTTTCATGGCCTCAATTCACCATAATACAATATTACAACATTATACAACAACTTCGCCAATGCCTTCATGGCTACAATTCACAATAATACCACACAAGAATAAGATATAACACTTCCACCAAAGGTGGATTCAATCTACCAACAACAATCAATTAAATAAAGAGAGTTCAAGCTTTCTTACCATAATCCAAAGCCATAGCCAGAATCATCAATACTTCAACCATATGTCTTACCACCCTTAATTCATCCATTATCAACAATTAATCATAAATAAACATTAAAAAACACAAGAGATATCAATACAATTCACTTTACACATAATTCCATCAACTTTGAATTTATAGAAATAGACCCACTTCATAGCAAATTTTAGGGTTTTGTAGAAGACAAGGGTTCATGGAGTATTTCATTCAAAAATTACAAACAAACATCAATTAATCCATATCCAAACGTTTCAAATCATTTTCATGCAAGAACCCCTGATAGAATTCAAAAACAAGATTTTAGTAACTTTTTGAAAACATTGTAAAATCCTTTGAAATTGACTCTAGGATGAAGATGAGTCCTAGATAAAGATCCACCATACCTTAGCAGATGAATTCCCAAAGAAATTTGATGAAGAAAGCTTTGAATCCAAACCCTAGTTCCCACTTCTTCTTTTTCCTTCAGTTGAGAGAGAAATATTGAGAGAGAAGAGCTTTGGAGGTTTTGATTAGGGTATTTGAGAATAATGAGTTAAAGGAATGTTTTAAGACATAAAACTATTTATATTAATGATATAAACCATTTAAAATCAACCCCAGATGTTGAAGACTTAAAATGAAATTACTTAAAAGCCCTTCACTTGGGCAGCCCCGTCAGGGACCACGCCCACTTGGACGGGTCGTGAAGGGCACCACGGCTCGTGGTGGTGCCCGTGGTCCCTTGATCAATGGGCCTCTCCACCATGTCAAGCCCCCAAGGGCCCAAGCCATCTTCACGGATGCTCCCACGATTTGTGGTGCACACCACGAGTCATGGTGGAGCTCGTGAAGATGAGGCAACACCTAGGAAAAGTTGCCTTGCCTTCCTTGAGACCAAGTGATCTTCACGCCCAAGTATACAGACTGTCTAGGGAACCACTAGTCGTGGTGGTGCCCGTGGTCTTTGGGGTAGTGGGCAGCCAACTTGGGAAAACCTTGGCTTTTTGGCTAAGGCTTGCCCCTTTTGGCTTGGCTCCTTGTCTAGCACCCTCATCCAACCTAGAGTAGGTCTCAAAGGATGGAGTCTAACACGTGCCTTGACGTTAACTCACTAAACTCTTCAAACTACACCTTAAAAGTCAAAACTCAACATTTAAACAAATTACTAACTTCTAAAACACATGTGAAGCTCTAGTTCATCCTTGTTCATTTTTTTAGGGTCGCTATAGGCACTTGCATTGCAAGTTGTGTCTTGATTACGCAAACATCAGTTCTTCTAACAAGTTAGGTGAGCTCGAGTGAGCACCCAAAACTAGAAAGTGCAAAAATTCAAAGCGTCCAGGCATTATGGGTGGAGTCAATTCCAACTCAGTGATTTGATTAGTTAGTTTCAGTGGGCTAACAAAAGTATGTTGAAACTTACAGTGCAAAATGAAAAGGAAGTGTAATAACGGGCTATGTCCACTCCCACATGGAGATATGTCGAGTGGGTTTCAGTGTACTAAGATAAGACTACCTAATGTAATAGTTCCTTGGTCACATATTCTTCCAAAGAAGCAATCTAAGTCTTACTAGGTGATTAGCCTACTTGCCTTCGTAACCTAATATAAACTCACCAAATAGGCAGTGTTCAACCCACTGCTTATTGTTTAAATTTTACCAATAATACATAACAATACCTAGTTCTCCATCAACTTTAAAATCTACCCACATGCTTTTCTACCCATGGGTACTTAGATTTCCCCCAAAAATTACTCTGTATTGCTCAAATTGACAATTTTCCATTACGAAAGCCGTGACTCCATCCATCATTGCGCAAAATCATGTCATTGTGTCAACAATGGTCTAATCATACTTCACTCATACAAAATTCAATTATGACCCAAAAAATATTACGACTCAATTTCGACAATTAACCAACATAATAAATATTCACAATTTCATACACAAGGTCACACATCTAACTCATGAGCACTATTCAATACAAAAAATATAGCACTACCCAATGACATTAACTAACAACAAGCATCAATGGACTTAAGCCCATACACAAAGCACAATTTTAAGCACAAGTAATAGGATAAAAGTTTAACACCAACCTCAAGAAGAAGTAAAAATGAGCAAATGAAAGAGGTTGGGGTTTGTGTCGACTAATCACGCAAGACACCACACTCCTAATACATGAAATTCACACAAACGAAAAGCCACACACTGAAATATGATGTTGAAAGAGAAAGGAACAAAAAGGTCTCAGAGATAGAAAAGGGTTTTCTTCTTAAAATCAAAATACCCTTGACATTTTTATACCAAGCGCGTTCAGAACTCACGAATAACGTCACCGAGTGAATTTGGGGGATCGCTAAATTGTGCTAAAGCTTATTGGAGAGTCCTGAAAAGATACCAAACCTGAAGGTTGATTAGTTGAACTCGATGAACTCTACAAAGTGTATTTGGGAGGATCACCTTTTGGAGTTCATATCACCTAATTTTACAATACACTTTTCAATTTATCCACCTCAAAAGGCAGACAAGAATGAGTCCACACGATTCCTTCGGTGGATCGCCATTATGGTTTTAGCATCACCTATTTTGTCTCTCCCAACACTTTGAGTTCTATTCAACATGTACTGACAACACACATTCTTGGAACAAATAACGAAAAAGTAAAGACTTGGGTTACCACTCAAGAAGAGCCTTATTTAACGGCGTAGCATAACATACTTCTTAATTCCTCAATATTTATTTATCTTATTTTTGACAGTGTAACTAGGCATTGTTCCCTTTTGACTTTGATTGATATGGGTGGAGATCTAGAAAATTTGAATCTCCACCTATTTGATAAACACTGAATGAGAGGTCACAATTTGAGATAAAGTGTAGAAGTCATTTTTAAATTCCTTCAACACTTTGTCGGATCCTTCAACCTTGTTGAAAATCCTCCTAAACATTTCCTTTGTTTGTTTTATTTCCGCACCAGCTAGCACGTTGGGCCGTGGATGATCACGGAGAGAAATATATCTATCCTTTTCAGCCACCTTATCTCTCCAATTTCAATTTATCCAATCATTCCAACCACTATTTCTTTCCTTATTCCAACCTTGGTTCCCACCTTGTCTTTGATAGTTTGGGGGAGAACCTCCTGTTTGGTTTCCCAATTATTAAACATATTCATTGTATAATACTTCGATATTTTCATCCACAGGGCATTTCCTACGACTTCCATCAACTACATTCACTGATTCCAATCTAACTCCCATAACATAGTTTGATGAAAAATCTATTTGAGTCATCGTTTTGGCCATGTTTTCATCTTACTCGTTTTCTTTATTGATTTGATCCTTTACTCATGCTCATTTTCAAAGAAGGCATTTTATCCTCTATAGCATGGCATGCTTAGTTTATTTTTGTTATGTCACCAAGAAACAACGATGCAACCTCATATGGTTGTCACATTAGCCTACTGATAACTCTCAACTACATATTATCCATTTCAAAATTTAGGTGTTCGCTAACAAGTATAAACCCAACTAAGAGTTGGGGTCGCTCCCAGCGGGAGTGATATAATAAGAATTCAATTAAGTAAAAATAGTTTCCTAATCGTTTGTAGAAGTAAAGGTTTTGCAACATTAAAGTGAATCACAAAGTTTCAGTAATTAATATCAATTTGGGAAGGGGGGATTTGGGTAACCAATTTACAACAACTATAATAGGAAGTAAAAAAGTAGAGAATGATCCTTAGGACTGTAATAAGTTGAATTCTAATTTCACACAATGAGTGATTATTAGTTACTCAAAGGTGTTGAATCTCAGTGGATCGGGTAGGTTTTAAGTGCAATAACCATTTCTCAATGACATATTGCAATTCAAGCGAGTTCTTTCGAACCTCAACAAGCAAAACAAAATTGAGCAACCTAATTCTTAATGAACCACTCTTTCAAGGTAGATTTGTAAGAATGAAATCAAACCCATTTTCTCAAGTTAGATTATTCAAGATGCATATACAACTATCAATCAATAATTCCACTCTAATACCTCTTTCTCAAGCATGTATAGAAAACTAAGCTAGAATTTCATTTGCAACTATAATTCCTCAATTAAAACATGAATTATTAATTTAACCTACTCCAAAACAACAATAAAATCAGTAACTACCAACACCTATTAGCCAATTAAAGCAATAAAATACGGAATCACACCCCCAAGGATTAGGGTTTTAGCCATGCATAGTGAAAAATAACAAATCATTACCAACGAAGTTTTGCATCTGATTTGACAATGATCTGCAATCTCGTAATGCTGAAATATAAGCTAAAAATCTCACAATCTCTAAATCTCTACTCCAAAATGTAAAAACAATGTGCTATAATGTAAAAACACAAAAACCTAGAACTAAACAATGTGGGAACTATTTCTCTTCAATTGTAAATTGTATTTATACATTCCCAAAATTTCAGCACGGAGTCAACTCGGTGAAGTAAGTTGAGTTCGCCAATGTGTCAGCGATGTGCCAAATACTCCTCTCGCCTTTTTGGCATGGATTTTTCATCAAATCTTTCTGTAACATTCGTCGAGCCAAGTCGTCATCGCCAATATCTTCAAGGTCTCACCGAATAGCTTGTCTTCTCGCCAAGTTGGTTGAATCCATAAGTTGGCATGCTGGAACTTTAACCGAGCTGAAGGTCCTCTCGATGATTTGTTGAGTGTAACACGTTGGAATATGGTAGAATAAATTGGGGCTAAGTGAGAGGGCTAGAGCCAAGGAAGAGGGCAAGAGCCAAGGAAGAGGACAAGAGCCAAGGAAGAGGGCTAGGGTAGTCCACTCTACCCTAGACACTTCCTACCTTCCCATGACCACTACCACGACTCGTGGTAGGCTGGGCAGTAGCTACCTCAAGGATGCCCATTACAGCCTCCTCCACATGAGAGCTTTGATGGCTCGTGAAGGCCACCATAGTCGTCGAGGGGTCCTGGTCTTTACTTTTCCACGTGGGGCAAGGCGTGGCAACCATAGCTACTGGTCGTGGAACCTCAGGTGGTCTTGTGGCAGACCATTGCTAGTTAGGGGTTAAGTGGTCTTTTCCAATTTTTATTAAAACAAAGCCATGTCATTTTGCCAAAGTATAGGACCCCTATATAAGTCATTTTAACTCTAAAAGACACCCATTCAAGTCATGAATTCCAAAACCCAAAAAAAAATCGCCAAAAATTCTTCCTCCCAAATAATTCTCTCTTTAGAAACTTGAAGAAGAAGAAGAAGAAGCAGATTCAAGCTAGGGTTCAAGAGAAAGCTTACACACTTCAATTTATTTTGACTTTGATAGTAAGGTATGATAGTTTTCATCCATGGAGTTCCCAAATTCCTCCAGTTTTAAAAGATAGAAATCCCCAATTAAGTTAGGGTTTTCTTCAATTGTCATGGGTTCTCTTAAAAGTTTATTTAATCAGCCAACTTATGATCTCTTATGCATAAATTGATGAAATACTATGATTTTTATGATGATTTCCCCATGAACCCATGTAACCTCCCCATGTTTCAAGTTATGAACCCTGTGTTGTGAGATTTTGATTCTTCAAGGAAAAGTTTTATGAAATTGAGTATGAATTACTAGTTTTACATGAATTTCTGATGAAATCGATATCTAACCGACATTTTCTAAGAGTTGATGATTGAAAGTGGGTTTTGAACCTCAAGAGGTAAATTACCGACTAATGCATTTTCTTACGAAATTTATGCCATTGTTTAATGGTTACTTTGAGAGTAAAGTACCAATGATGATGATGATAATGTTTTGGGAAAGGTTATCCTCATAAATACAGAACTAGCATGATGTGAAAGGTTTTTTCACATAAAAAGGATTCTTAGGTTGAAAGGCTTTCTCAACTAATTAAATAAAAGACAAGGAGCTATCTTAATGAAACTAGCTTGAATTGGTTGTCCAAGGGCACCTTTTCATAAGACATGAAGTCAAGTAAGAAATGACTATTCTGTTGGAATTTATGCTTAGCACCATGTTGATATTGATAATGACATGGAAGATCTCCCGTAGTACAGGTCGGGTTTTCAAAGCAATCTAATGGGATGGAAGCTCTCCCATAGAAGAGCCCATGTTTCTAGTAGAAATCTCCTTATCCCTTAACTATATTCCCCCATAAGTTGATTAGCTAGTGGATCCAATTAATCTAGAAGTTCATGGTTCTACCTTCGTCAAGTAGAACAACCCTTTTCGGTGTGGGAGACACCGGGAGATCATGTTATAGCTCACATGGTCTCAATGTCGGTTAATGATAATTCCTCACAAGTAATAGTGAACTAAGGTTACTCAAGGAGTATCACTTATGAACCTAAAGGTTTTCAAAGAATAAGTTAACTTGCATTGTCCATGATTTATGACTTATGTTTTATAACTCTTTCATATTATGTGTTATCTTGGTCAATTGCATGTCATGAAATGAAACGTCCTTTTTGCATGTTTTATATATTTTATGCATTGCTATCATATTTGGTACATTGTTTTGTACTAACGCATACTCTTGCCTACATTTTTGTCGAATGTAGGATGCGCAGTCAAGGTCGTTAGTTTCATTGCTAGAGATTGACTTGAGATTTTCTGAGCTCTAGTGAGTCCTCATGCTTTGAGGGTGGAGTTTATTGTTTTCATTTTCTTCCATGCTTTTTTTTTCATTTGTACATGATGTATTGTCTCGGCCGAATTTCATTATATTCTAATAGATGACTATGATGAGACAAAGTGTCTAGACTTTCACTTTTCTTTTATTTAAAAATGTTTGGACTTGAAATGTTGTTTTTCCTGTTGTTGTTCTATTTCTTATGTTATGAGAGCTAAGTGGCTTTTATGGATTCCTTTGGGGTTCCATACGCCATGTTACATCTAGGAAGTCCCACAGGGTCGTGACAAACTTGGTAATAAGAGAAGAAGGTTTAGAATTGTCCTAGGATGTCTCATAAGCCACTTCTAGTAGAGTCTTTTTCATGAGTGTGCAGTGCACCACATTTATGAATGAGAGTCTACAAGATGTTTCGGAAACTCCACTTCTTTAATTACTCTTAGGTCATGCGATTGAGTTTAACTCTATAAGATCTCTCTCTTAATCGTTACTCTATGTTCTTCAGGATATGACTAACCGAAGAGATTTTTCTAGATGGAATGTGAGAGAGAATGAGGAACAAAAAGCTCCTTCACAAGTTCCTCAAGCTCCGGTTTATTCTTTAACTGATTATCTGTCTAATGCGGAGTTTAGGGCTTCTTTTAAAGTGTTGGCTCAAGCTCTGATTGCCCAAGGCAATAGATAGTTTGTGGTTCTTGTAGGCCCGATGTGAGTACGGTGGCTTCAAGTGTGAGGGACATTAATAGGATGAACCCTTCAGAGTTTCATGGTTCTAATGTTCAGGAAGATCCTCAAAAGTTTATTGATGAGGTCTATAAGATTTTGATGATCATGGGAGTTATGTCAGTAGAAAAGGCAGAGTTGGCCGCTTATCAACTAAAAGGTGTTGCTCAAGATTGGTATAACCAATTAAAAGAAGGGAGATTGGAAGATGTGGGTCCTCTTGATTGAGAGATGTTTAAGGGTGCTTTTCTTGATAGATTCTTTCCCATGAGATGAGGGAGACTAAGGTGCTTTAGTTCATTAATCTTCATCAAGGATGTATGAGTACAAGGGAATATGCTCTAAAGTTCACTCAATTGTCTAAGTATGCTCCAACAATGGTTGTGGATTCAAGGACTAGAATTAGTAAGTTCCTTTCGGGTGTGTCCGAAATGGTGGTTAAAGAGTTCGTACCTCCATGCTCATTAATGACATGGACATCTCTCATCTAATGGTACATGCACAACAAATTGAGCAGGAGAAACTCAAGGAAAAGTCTAGGGAGGTAAAAAGGGCTAAGACCATTGATGGTAATTTCTCACTTCCAAGGACCGATGGACATGGTCATCTTACATTTCGACAAAGTTTTTTCGGTCAAGGTTCCTCCAACGCTTCTAAGTTCAAGAAAGAGAGGGTGTCTAACCCTAAGCTTCAAGAGGGGAATGGTAGTGGATCTTCATTGCCTATGTCTAATTGCACAAAGTGTGGAAAAAAAGCACGAGGGTAAGAGTCTAGCCGGCATGGATGGTTGCTACGGTTGTGGTAAAAGTGGTCATAAATTGAGAGATTGCCCAATGCCTATGGCTTAAGGAAGATATGGTAAGCAAACTCCTCCTAGTGGTTGTGGTTCAAATGCTTTCAAGCAAAACCGCTTCTATGCACTTCAAACCCGAGGTGACCAAGAGAGTTCTGTGGATGTAGCTACCGGTATGTTAAATTTTTTCCAACTATATGTATATGCTTTATTATCTTCCGGTGCTACCTTGTCTTTTGTGATGTCATTTGTGAATATGAGGCTTGATGTTCCTCCGGATGTGTTGTTAGAACCTTTTTATGTCTCTACTCCTGTTGGTGATTCGGTGGTGGCTAAGAGGGTCTATAGAAAGTGTCTCGTTTCCTTTTCCCATAGAGTTACTCTTTTTTACTTGGTAGAGCTTGATATGTTAGACTTTGATGTCATTCTTGGTATGGATTGGTTGCATTCCTCTTATGCTTTTATTGATTATAGGACTCTTGTAGTCAAGTTTCAGTTGATGAATAAGCCTATACTAGAGTGGAAGGGGGATATATCTATGTCTAAGGGTAAGTTTGTATCTTGTCTTCAAGCTAAAAAGATGATCTCTAAGGGTTGCATTTACTATCATTTTAGGGTGAGGGATGTAGATTCTGAAACCCCTACTCTTTAGTTGGTCCCCGTTGTAACTGATTTTTTGGAAGTGTTCCTTGATGATTTACCCGATATTCCTTCCAAAAAGGGAAATAGACTACGGTATTGACCTTCTCCCAAATACACAACAAATTTTTATTCATCGTTACATAATTGATCCGGTAGAACTGAAAGAGTTGAAAGAATAATTGAAAGATTTTTTGATAAGGGTTTCATCCAATCGACTATCTCTCCATGGGGTGCTCCATTCTTGTTTGTTAGAAAGAAAGATGGGTCTCTTCAAATGTGTATTGACTATCGATAGTTAAACAAGGTGACCATTAAGAATAAGTATCATCTTCAGAGAATCAATGATTTTTTGACCAACTTCAAGGAGCAAGTTATTTTTCTAAAATTGATCTTCAGTCGGGTTATCAACATTTGAGGGTGAAGGGTGATGATAATCCGAAAATGGCTTTTAGAACTTGGTATGGTAATTACGAGTTGTTTCTAATGTCATTTGGTTTGACTGATGCTCTAATGGTGTTTATGGATTTGATGAATAGAGTGTTTAAAAAATACCTTTATATGTTCGTAATTATGTTCATTGATGATATATTGATTTATTCGAGAGGTGAGGGTGAGCATATGGATCATTTGAGGATTGTGTTGCAAGTTCGTAAGGACCAACAACTCTATGAAAAGTTTAGCAAATGTGAATTTTTGTTAAGGTCTATAGATTTCCTTGGTCATATTATGTCTAGTAAGGTCATTGAGGTAGATCCTAAGAAGACGATGCTGTCAATAGTTTGCCTACACCTCTAACGTCTTTGGATATTAGAAGCTTCTTGGGTTTTGTCGGTTGCTATAGAAGGTTTGTTGAGGGTTTTTCTTCCATTGCCTCTCCTTTGATGGCTTTGAATCAAAAGAAGGCTAAGTTTACATGGTCAAAATCTTGTGAGAAGAGTTTCCAAGAGTTGAATGATGGACTTACTTCCGCTTTGGTGTTGACTTTACCGGATGGTATGGATGGTTTGTGGTGTATTGTGATGCCTCTAGACTTGAGTTGGGATATGTGGTTATGAAAAATGGTAAGGTCATTGCCTATGCTTCAAAGCAACTTAAGATTCATGAGAAAAATTATCATACCCATGACCTAGAATTAACAACGGTTGATTTTGCCTTAATGATTTGGAGGCATTATTTATATGGGGTTCATTTTGATGTTTTCACTGACCATAAGAGTTTACAATATGTGTTCAATCAAAATGATTTAAATCGTCGCCTAAGAAGGTGGCTTGAATTATTGAAGGATTATGATATGAGTTATCCATATCACCACGGTAAGGCAAATGCAGTAGCGGATGCTCTTAGTCGGTTGTCTATGGGTACTATTGCTCATGTAAATGATGATAAGAAATAGTTTTTTTCAGATGTTCATAGGTTGGAGATGAGTCCACAAATTGGACTCATTTAGGGCTATATTTTAATAGAAATTGTGTCCTCAAATTATTATTTTATCTCAATATCTGATGAAAACCCTTAAGTTTCAGGTATTTGAAGTTTGAAGGAAAGCATGGACACTATGTCGCAAAAAGGAACGAAAAGGCTGAAAAGAATGAAGAAATGAAGGCCTGAGGATCGTTGAGTCCACTTGGCGAGTCGCTGAAGGGTCTTACTTTGTCTTTTGCTCCAGTTTGCTGAGCCCTAAAGGAAAGGATCAAGTCGGCGGAAAAAGGGAGCAGTCGACGCATCACCGAGAAGTTCCGCAAAGCAATACCATGACGCCTAATGACCCAGAGCACGATGATGCTGAAGGTTTGTGCAAGACGGTGATGAACTACACCAAAGGGAGAATCACCGAGTTGATCAACGATTCTGAGTAACGATGCCGAATGATCCGGTGTAGCACAATTCTATGAAAACTAAAAATACTAGTTAGAGTTGTAGTTTTAAGAGTCGAACAATTATTATAATTTTCATATAGAATAGTACTTTTTGATATTTTTGCTCTATGTTTGAGAGGGTTTTGAAGACTTGAAGATCCAAAGGGATTCATCTTCAAGAATTGAATTTGGGTCTCTTGGATTATTTAATTTTGGCCTGTATCAAGACATAAATCTTCATACCTAGTTGAATACAAGGTCAATTATGTATAAATTTCTATTTCTTATACATGGGTTGCTAAAAACCCCAATTCTTGGGCTGTGATTTAGCGAATATGAGTTAGGATACTTGTTGGGTCTTACTTGCTGATAGTCTAATAGTAGTTTAATTGTGATTTCGTTTAGTAGTTGTGGATAAATTTTATGAATTTGAAGTTGCAAATACTAGTTTATTTATGTGTTTCCATCTTGCTCCAGTGAGAGGTCGTAAAACTAAAACTACTAAATTGATGGCCGGTGGGAGTGGGTCGACATGAGGTTCAGCTCGAGAGAGTGAATCCTAATCTCATTCCGACACACTCAGCTCGAGAGAGAGAGTGGGTTAAAGCGTAGGCTGGTTTTCATGCGGAAAGTGGGTGTCTGAGAGAAACGCATTTGAAACAGGATAAGTTGCACGAGTGAGAACCTATCCCTCATAAAGTTTAGCCTAGTCACAATTATTCTATGCATCTTCTATCAAAAGCATGTGCCCAATAATCTAGCTTAACCCTTATTCCCGTCACATTCCAAGGATTCCTTCTTATTACTTAGAAATCCTTGTTTAATTTGCTGTATTTACATTACTTGTGACAAAACACCTAATTGTTAATTGACACTCTTGTGTCCCCCTTTAATTTACAATGTTTTTAATCGTTAATGTCTTTAGATACGACTAGTTAAAACTAAATTTTATTTCTCTATTAATTCTCCAAACCACTCCCTTGGGAACGATCCCAACTCTTGGTTGGGTTACTAAACTATTGTACGATTGTAGACACTTACATCGGAAGTTGTGTCTTGATTACGTAAACATCAGTTAGCCCGATTAAGTGTTCAATTAGTGGACTCCACCAAGGGTGGTGTTATGGTTCACATTGGGTCAGAATCTTCCTTTGTGATGGATGTTAAAGCTTAGCAAGGTTTGGATCCAATTTTGGTTGACTTGAAAGAAATGATAGTTAAGAAATCTTTTGAGGCTTTCTTCGAAGCGGGAGATGGTGTACTTAGATATCAAGACTGTTTGTGTGTTCCTAATGTGGATGACTTGAGGGCACAAATCTTGTCGAAAGCCCATAGTTCTTGGTATTCTATCCACCTGGGAGCCACCAACATTTACCGTGATTTGCGGGAAGTCTATTGGTTGAATGGGATGAAGAAGGATATTGCCCAATTCATGGAGAACTGTCCTAATTGTCAACAAGTGAAAGTTGAGCAATCATTTAGTTGAGGGTGATACTTGGAAAGCCGATGCCGATATGATGTCCCGATATCCTCATCTTTTGCCTTCTTGTCCTACTCTAACCTGATGTAATGAGTTCCTCTTAGTTTGTCCTTTGTTTGGGAGTCATGTGTCCTTATGTGTTTCCATGATTTCCTTATGTTTTACATGTTCCTGAAAATCTTGTGTTTTGAAAGAAAATGAGTTTATATGATTGACTTTTCGCATGTTGTGGTGTATTGAGTATGAGTTGCCTATACACTTCATGAGATGAATTGTTGAACATGCTTTAGATAGAATTTTTGAGAGCAAATTGCATATGAGCTCTATTAGATTGTGTTGAGCATGCTTTTATCTTGGACAAGGTAGTTCCTCCTTCAATATGAGAAATCTTGAAATTTCAGGCATAATGGTTGTTAAATGTAGTTCCTACCTTCCTTATGATGCATTGAGTATGTTTAGCTTGGAGTTGATGATGTGTCCTCCTTGGTTGTGTGCATTTAGATGAGTTGCATGCATTCTGTGCTGCTAGTATTGAGTCTTTACTTCCGTAAGGTGTCTAGAAACGTCATTCGAGGACAAATGTTTCCATGTTGAAGATAATGTAACACCTCGTAATCTAGTAGACTAAACTAGGGCTAAGTTAGAGGGCTAGAGCCGAGGGCAGTCAACTATTCCCTAGACACTGGCTACCTTTCCACGGCCACAACCAAAACTCGTGGCGAGGACCACGACTCGTGGTGTGGCTCATGGTAGGCTGGGCAGTAACTACCCCAAGGCTGCCTAAAACAGTCTCCTCCATATGAGAGCCTTGACGGCTCGTGAAGGCGACCACGATTTTGGGAGGGGTCGTCTTCTTTACTTGGCCATATGGGGCAAATCGTTGCAACCATAGCTACTGGTCAATGGACCACAAAAAGGACCATGGCTCGTGGTGAGGACCAGGGCTTGTGGAGCCTCACATGGTCTTGTGGCAGACCAGTGCTAGTTAGGGGTATAGTGGTCTTTTCTGGTTTTTATTAAAACAAAGCCATGTCATTTTTCCTAAGTCATGGACCCTTATATAAGTCATTTTAACTCTAAAACACACTTATTCAAGTCATTAATTACAAAATCCAAAAGAAATCCCCAAAAGTTGAAGAAGAAGAAGAAGAAGAAGAAGAAGAAGAAGAAGAAGGAGAAGGAGAAGAGAAGGAGAAGGAGAAGGAGACGGAGAAGGAGAACAAGAAGGAGAAAGAGAAGGAGAAGGATAAGGAGGAGGAGAAGAAGGAGAAGAAGGAGAAGGATAAAGAGAAGAAGGAGAAGGTGGAGAAGGAGAAGAAGGAGAAGGAGAAAAAGAAGTAGGAGATGCAAGCAATGATTTGAGAGAAAGCTTACTGATGAGTTCATGATTTTGACTCATTTAGGGCTTTATTTTAATAGATTTAGTGTCTGCAAATGCATGTTTTGTCCTAATGAATGATTCAAAATACCTAATTTTTAGGTATTTGGATTTATGAACGATGCATGGACAATAATGCGCAGAAAGGAACAAAGCGAGCAAAAGGAATGAAGAAATAAAGACCTGATGATTGCCGATGTCACTCGGTGAATCGCCAAATTACCGTAATACCACCAAAAGTTACAGAATGCTGAAGGTAAATTGGGGGTAATTTCTGCTAGCAGCAGTTCCATTCGACGTGTCGCCGATCCATTTGGCGAAGGACAACCAGGTCAACAAAAGTGCAGAAGAAGATTCATACAAGTGCTGCCGGGAGAGATAGAAGAAAAAAGGGAGAATCATGGAGTTAATTGGCGATCCCGATCTGGATAGCCTAAAGTTACAGTAACCAGACGAAGTGAAAAATGAAGGCGAGATGAAGAACAATCGGCGAGTCGCCGATCTATCGGCGAAGCCCTACTTAACTCGATGAGTGGCCTTAAACAGTGACACATCAGACTTGTTTAAATTAGTTTTGCCTAGAGAGAGAAAGACATTCAGAAACATCAGAGATAGATAATTGAGAGCAAAAACATTACCATTGTGATTTTTGATGGGATTTTAGCAAGATTCTTTGGCGGAGATTTTGTAATAGAGAAGATTTTTGTAATTTGTAACTATTGAATTTCAATTATCCAGCTATAGAAAACATGGCAGATGTTAATTTTCTCATTTTTTATATGAGTGGCAATAACCCTTTGCTTGGGGTTTTGACTATGAAGCCAATTGGTGAGTTTTACTAAGTGGGTGTCGTTGAATTGCAAATAACGGTAGTAATTTGTAGTCGGTCTGAGTTGTTGCTACATTTTGAAGTCGTGTTGCATGTTTAGTGTAACAAATTCAGTGTTGTGAACTTGCTCGAGAGAGAAGTGCAAAGCCAAAGTAGCAATCTTAGCATCCTTAGTAGTTGGTTACCATGATTTCTGCTTGAGAGAGTGAAACATTGGATCTGTCCTTTGTATCCAGCTCGAGAGAGTGGATTTAATGAGGACCAAGGGCTGGGCATCTTCCAATTAGTGTTGAAGTTCGAGAGAATTTGACATAAAAAAGGGTAATTGTTGGAGAGAAAGCTACTTTAGATATGGTCCGACCTACCCACAACAAATTTTCCTATCGCGAGTATCAATATTCACCCACTAAGTTAAGATTCAGCAATTGGTTGGTCATTACCCCAAGTTTTACTTTACTATTTGATCATTTCGTGTTGAAGTGTGAAATTGGAGGGATAATAGAAACTAGATATTTGAAACTAATACAAAAAAGGGTGTAACACTTGCTCAATTGAAGATATTATTGTCATACTTTCATCATTGAATTTGAAAGAAAAACTACTCCCTGTGGCATTCGACCCCAACTCACTTTGTTGGGTTATATTACTGACTAATGATCGTTGGCACTTAGTATTAGATGAAGTGTTCTGATATGTGAAATCAAAATGGAACCGCTGCCGGGGAGAAGCGTTACTTAGAGTTCTTTGATTGAATATTCGACACTCTCAAATTTGTTGTCTGTAGTTGAATTAGCTTTGGTTGATTTGTGTAAGTGTTGGTTGGACTACGTAGAAGCGAACATGAGTCAGGAAGAGATGAATGATAGCCAAATAGGTCATCTGGATGGTATAAATGATATCAATAGTGTCTACAACCCAGCTCAATCGGGTGGAATGGGTGTAATTTCCATCCCACAAGTTGATTAGAATGTGATGTTTGAAGTCACTAGCACAACTCTTCACGTACTCCAAATGAGGGGACTATATGGAGGGCTAGATCACGAAGACCCGCATGAGAATGTGAGAAACTTTACAGAGGTTTGTAGCCCTTTTTCATTCAAAAATGTGTCACAAGAGTCAATTCGGCTGCAGTTATTTCCACTGTCCTTAACAGGAGAAGCTAATAAGTGGTTAGCCGAGTTACCAAACAATTCCATCACATCATAGGAGGAGCTGAATATAGCATTTAACACAAGGTTCTTTCCTCCATCAAGGATGATGAAACTTAGACACGAAATTCAATGTTTCAAGCGACGGGAGGGGGAACCCATCCATGAAACGTGGGTGAGGTTTAAGAAACTCCTACTTAAATGCCCAACTCATGGGCTACCAAATGATTTGTTACTTCAATATTTTTACCGGAGTCTTGATTTGGTTAATAAAGGACTGGCTGATCAATTGGTATGAGGAGGAATAATGTTACAATCATTTGAGGTAGCTTTGTTTCTTCTTGATGATATGACTAGAATAAACCAAGTGTGGTACACCCAAGAGGATCAAGTCTCTCCATTTTATTTTAGATTAACGCAAGAACAACTTGATAAAGAGAGAGAGAGGGATGAAAACATCAGGAAGATATTGACCCAAATGGAATTTCTACAAGAGCACGTGAAAGGGACATGTGAAGTGTTTAGAGTTGAGGAGGGTTCTTCTTCTGATTACTCAAGGCCGGGGGAGAATCAAGGTTGGAGCTCCAAGAGATATGAGGAGGGTTTCCATCCAGACTATCTACAGCGAGGCGAAAATCAAGGTTGGAACTGTCACAAGGGAGAAGAACAAAGGAAATACTATCAAGATTGGGCTGAGTAAAATGATTATTGGAGAAGGGAATATGATCATGATGAGAATCATACTCACTCGAGTGATAGCCCAAAATCAAAAGGGAGTGCAAGTAGTCCCCAGGTGAATGACTTGTTGTCACGCATACTTGATAAAGTTTAAGATTCAGATGATTTGTTGAAAGGAATGAAAGATGACTTTTCATCATTGAACAGTAAAGTGAACTCTCATGCCGATGCCATCAAGATACTTGAAGGACAATTGAGTTTATTATCAGCTCAATTGAAACCAAAGAGGACGATGGAAGATGATGATAGAGGGCTAGCTATGGTTACTTGTAGCGGAAAGGTGGCAATAGGTAATGTGATGAGAAATGAAGATGCTCAAAAGCAGATAAAGTCATGGAGGAACAAGAGTCACTTATCCATCAAAGCATTGCCAAAGAAGTACAAAAGGAAGTGGAACAACACGTTCCAATTCCAAAAGTCATGCAACCTTTAACCAAAATACTTCCCCCATTTCCCCAACGCTTAAAGAAGAAGAATGAAGATCAAGAGTTCATGAAGTTCTTGTCGGTGTTTAAGACATTATCAATTAATCTCCCCCTTGTGGAGGCATTGTTGGAAATGCCGGGATATGCCAAGTTCATGAAATAGTTAGTCACAAAGAAAATGAGATTGGATTTTGAGACAATTGAAGTTTCCCATAGTTGCAGTGCAATTATGACTAAGGAGCTGATCAAAAAAAGAGAAGATCTTAGGGAATTCACCATTCCTTGCACCATTGGCATGCTCCAATTCCCTAAAGCTTTATGCAATTTGGGGCAAGCATCAACTTGATGCCCTATGCGATATACAAACAACATGGGTTGGGTGAACCAAAAGCAACCACAATGAGATTCTTAATGGCTGACCGTTCAATCAAACATCCCGTGGGGATAGTTTACGTCATTTTGGTGAAGGTTGATCAGTTCATTTTCCCGGCTGATTTTGTCATTCTTGATTGTAAAATAGATGCTGAAATTCCCATTATGTTGGGAAGACCATCCTTAGCAACTGGAAGAGAATTGGTGGATGTTGAAAGCGGAGAATTGAAGTTTTGGGTGAACGAAGATGAAATAACCTTCAAAGTTTGTAAGTCAATGAAACACCCAACTGATATCCATGTGTTGTCCATCGTTGATGTTATTGATGAGGCGGTGGCTAGCGTGAACCATTTGATGTGTATGAGCGAACCTCTTGAAGTTGTGCTTGCTAACTATGCTGAATTTGAAATTCTAGGGTATGAAGAGGTAGTAACTGCTCTTTCAGGCTTTGGATGGTATTCAATGACTACATTGAAATTGGAAATTGATTTGAAAAATAAAGAGAGTCGTCCCGCAAAGCCATCAACAGAAGAACCACCAAATCTGGAATTAAAAGCACGTCCCCCCATCTCCGGTATTCTTTCGTGGGGGCAAATACCACTCAACTAATAATCATTGCGGCTGACTTGCTTGAATGGCAAGTGAAATTCTTGAGGTGTTATGAAGGCATATCAAAGCTATAGGTTGGACCATAGCTGAAATAGTGGCCATTCCTCCCGGCATATGTACTCACAAAATTCAGCTTGATAGTTTATGTAAACCGAGTGTTAAACATCAACGGCGATTGAACCCATAAATACAAGAAGTAGTGAAAAGGAGATAATAAAGTGGTTAGACACAGGTGTGATCTACCCTATTACCGATAGAAATTTGGTAAGCCCAGTGTAATGTGTGCCAAAAAAATTGGGTATCACACTAGTCCCGAATGATAATGGGGAACTTGTATCTATGAGGCCGGTAACCGGATGGAGGGTATGCATGGATTACCGAAAGTTAAACTCATGGCCTGAAACAGATCACTTTATAATGCCCTTCATGGATCAAATGCTTGATCGACTCTTTGAAAGAGGTTGGTATTGCTTTTTGGATGGGTATTCTGGTTACAACTAAATCTCCATTCCACCGGAAGACCAAATGAAAACCACCTTCACATGTCCCTATGTTACTTTTTCTGTTTAAAGGATGTCATTCGGATTATGCAATGCCCCAACAACTTTCCAACATTGCATGCTATCTATTTTTGCCGACATGGTGGAAGATTCGATGGAGGTATTTATGGATGTCTTCTCGGTTGTGGGTGATACTTTTGAGGCATGTTTATAACACTTAGGACAAGTTCTCCAAAGATGTGTGGAGACAAGCTTAGTCCTCAATAGGGAAAAATGTCACTTCAGGGTTAAAAAAGGGATAGTACTTGGTCACAAAAGGGGTTGGGGGTTAATAAAGCAATGATTGAAGTGATTGAGAAGTTACCAGCACCAATTTCGATAAAGGGGGTTCGTAGTTTCTTAGTTCATGCCGTTTTCTACCGGAGGTTCATCAAAGACTTCTTAAAGATTGCACATCCTCTATGCAAATTCTTAGAGAAAGAGGTGAAATTTCAATTTAATGAATCTTGTATGGTGGCTTTCTGGTTCTTGAAGGATAAATTATTATCCACCCCGGTCATTATTAGTCCTAATTGGTCAAAATCTATGGAAGAAATGTGTGATGCGAGTGGAACAGCATTGGGTTTTGTGCTGGGGAAAAACGCAACAAATATTTTCACCCAATTTACTACGCGAGCAAAACTCTAAACAGTGCTCAACGTAACTATACAGTTACTGAACAAGAGTTGCTTGTGGTAGTCTAGGCATTTGAGAAATTTTGGGCATACTTGTTACGCACTAAAGTAATTGTGCACACTGATCATTCTGCACTCTGTTACCTAATGGCAAAGAAGGATGTAAAACCGAGGTTTATAAGGTGGGTGCTACTATTGCAAGAATTTGACTTTAAGGTCAAAGATAAAAGAGGTTGCGAATCATGTGGCTGACCACTTATCAAGGTTAGAGGGAAAGGAAAGTGACGAGACTGAGCTTGATATAGACGATTCCTTCCCCGATGAGCAAGTGTTTGCGATAACTCTAAAACAAACTCCCTCGTATGTAGATTTTGCCAATTACATAGTGTGCAGATTAATGCCGGACAAGCTGAACTTCTACCAACAAAAGAGGTTCATCTTCGACGTTAAAAAGTACTTTTGGGATGAACCATACTTGTTTCGAGAGTGTGCAAATCATATCATTAGAAGGTGTGTTCCGGAAGAAGAAGCGGTAGAAACTCTCCATGTTTGTCATGCTTCACCGGTTGGGGGCCATCATAGCGGTGTGCGTACAGCCGCTAAAGATCTCCAAAGTGTCTATTACTGGCAATCCCTCTACAAGGATGCACATATATTTGTGAAGAAATGCGCTCAATGTCAGAGCAAGGTGGAGTGTCTAAAAGACACGAGCTACGCCTTACTCCCATTTTAGAAGTTGAGCTATTTGATGTTTGGGGAATCGATTTCATGGGGCCATTTGTGAGTTCCTTTGGTTATAAGCATATCTTGGTGGCAGTAAATTATGTTTCTAAATGGGTGGAAGCTTCACTCCCAAACAATGAAGGGAAAAGTGTGGTTCAATTTCTAAAATGCTATATCTTTGCTAGATTTGATACTCCTCGAGCTATCATTAGTGATGGTGGATCGTACTTTTGCAATAAATGGTTCTCAACTGCATTGAGTAAGTATGGGGTGAAACACAAAGTAGCAACTCAATATCATCCCCGAACAAGCGGTCAAGTTGAAGTGTCAAACTGGGAAATCAAGAGCATCTTGGCTAAAGACAGTGAATGCTAATAGGACTGATTGGTCTCAAAAGCTTGATAACGCACTATGGGCGTATCACACCGCATACAAAACCGTATTCGGTAGGTCTCTATATCAGCTAGTTTTTGGAAAGTCTTGCCATCTACCAATTGAATTAGAACACAATGAAATGTGGGCATTGAAAGCTCTGAATTTGGACTGGATAAAAACCTTAAAAGAGAGAGTAGAGCAGTTAAACGAGTTGGACGAATTCAAGTATAAAGCTTACGACATTTCATCTCTCTACAAGGAAAAGATGAAGAAGGGGCATGATGTTAAAATACCTAAGAGAGAGTTCAAGATGGGAGATTGGGTGTTACTGTTCAACTCCCGACATAGATTCTTTCCCGGAGAGCTCAAATCCAAATGGTCAGGACCATTTAGAGTGACACGAGTATTCACAAATGATGCCATAGAAGTTGAGGGTCAAGAAGGACCTGTATTTAAGTTGAATGGGCAACACTTTAAGTTATACTTTGGAGAATTCCAGGAGATTTCTTTGATTGAGGTGGTGTACCTGGAAGATGCCTGAGAAAATTTCCACGTCATGCCACAATGTTAAATAAGGCGTTTCTTAGGAGGCAACCCAAGTGTTAGTGTTTTTAACTAATGTGTGTTGATTTTTGCAGGAGCTGGATCATGAGCGAGACAAAAGTACGATTTGTAAGTTGCGAAACCCGTTCAGCGAGCACAAGTTTGTCCGCCTTATGGACCTCAAAAATGGGGCTAAGACTCTGGAACATTCGGTAGGATACCTTCACCATTCGGCGTGTTGCCGATGTGCTTAGGCGACCTGAATTTCCTTGCCCTTTTTCTTCGACATTGATAACCTTGCTCAAGGATCGTCCAGCGATATTTTGAGTCCATTTTTGTGAGTCCCCAAACTGTTCAGTGACCTCCTACATCTTCGCCGATCTTCCCTTCTTTGAGAGTGCAGCCCACTGGAACTACGGGTAATCTGAAGAACATTTGGGAGCATCGCTGAACCATTTGGCGACTGGTTCACTCTATCACCAATTGGACGCTTAGTAAAGATTCCTCGTTCCCATGTTCTACTTGTTTACATAATAGAATGTTATCATTTCTTGTTACTCTTTCTGTATTATTCTTATTTTTCTTTATTGGCGGTGATGCCTGCTCTCTACCCACATTGATGACAATGTTGAATGCTTTTGCTGGGGAGGGGGGAGGGGTTAATTGGTTAGTGAACCCTCTCCTCTTTGTGCCACCTCTCTTCTTTGTGTATGAATGTGGCTGTTCTCTTGAAAATTTGAGTATCATTTTTTATCAATATCGATGACTTGAATAGTGCTCATAATCGAACAAAAATGAATGTGCGGCTACGATGAGGCCCAATGAAGTTACATAGACAATATGTGAACTTCTTGCATCTCGTTGTGACTAGCCACGTATCGAATTGAGTCTCTTGTGATGAACATTGCACACTAGCAAAAGTGTGGGGTTTTCACGCCCCGAGCTACCCCCAAAATGCGAACACGGGACCTAGGACCACAAGTGATCCCAACCTAACCCTGCTGGCATGATTATGAGCATACGAAAGATAATAAACTAATGCGGAAGCTAAATCATAAATAAAATGAAAAGATGGGGAATACACATATACTATAATTGAGATATATGAAAAAGTGATGAGTTTAATACAAACAAGATATTAACTCAATACTAAGTTGAATCTAATTATGTTTGAAAATAGCTTATAACTGACTAGAAATGCTGGGATAGGCCCCAGCTAAGTCTGGCAAAACTGAAACCAAAGGACTAAAAATACTAAAAAGAAACTCATGACTATTGTCTTCGGAGAATGAGGACTCACCACTGATTCTGCTGAACTGGAGATCGGGAACCGATCTAAGGGTGATCTGGAAGCTGAGAACCTGGACCTACATCACTAGAAAATGTAGCGCATGTAGGCGTCAGTACTTGAAAGGTACTGAGCATGTAGGATAGAGTAAAGGTGAAATAACATATAAATGAACAATTAAGATAGACAATGATATAATTTGAACATGATATAAATATTGAATGCTAAGTTAACTTAATGCAATGACTAATTTATAACATGCTGAGACTGAATACTGAATATATTAATGCATGGTCAATGCAATAGAATCTGACTAAACTGTGGGAGCTACTAATAACCGACATAAAACCATATGAGCTAAATGTGGAGTCCGATGTATACGCCCCATCGAGAGGACCCAATACACCAGGCCAAAGGTGTAGAGGCATGCTGGCGTGATCACTAAAATGATGCCCACAGAGGGAACTTACACCTACGTGGCTCATAGTTCTGCGACTATATGGGTATGCTGAACCCTAGTCAAACTCGGTATTATGCTACTCCCAATAGATTAAGTGATTAATACATTATGACTGAATACTGAAATATCTGACCTAGCATGTGTAATTCAAGAACTAAAGAAATACATAGCTAGGGTTCTGAACTTTATGCAATAAATTGAGTAATATCATGATAATCTGATTTGGAACATTTAAATAACTAATTCATAATGATCATTTGCAATTCTAGAAACCCTAGGTCTGTTCATAATCATGGAATCAAGAATCTAACTGAATTCTAAGGGCCTAATGGGTGAAAGGAACCCACTAGTGAAATTCCACATACCTGGTAACGAGTTCCACGAAGAAATCTTAAGATTTCGATGCTGGAATTGATGCAACCTTGCTGTGTTCTTGAACTAGGGTTCTTGACCTCTTTTCTTTTCTTACGCTCTAATTTTTCTATGTTTTGATTAATGATTTGACTTAGACAAGTTCTAGTTATGTTTCTAGGCTTAAACTGACTAAAACCTCATGATTTAGGGTCTAAACGACGTATCTTAGGGGTCCAACGAAATAGGAAAAGACCAAAAGACCCCTGACTTATTTGATGTCGGAGTGAACGACGGATTGGAACTATGGGCCATAAGTCAATAGACGGTCCGTAGATTGGGGTCGTGGATCAACTCTGCCTGACAGATATTCAGTAAAGTAAGCATAACTTTTTACTCAGAGGTCAAATTTGAGCAAACTCAATAGTGTTAGAAAGAAGATTCAATTATCTATCATATCATGGGTAATGGGACACCTAATTCATTTTGTGCTAAGAGTTATCAACATTTGAAGTTGACCTAATCAACAATTTCCTCTAAATGAGATCCCCACCTACTGTTTGACCTACGGACAGTACATCGAATTATGGTCGATGTTGGTTGACTGTAGTTCGTGTCAGAGGCTGGGTAAAGGAGTCTTGATCCACGGACTGTGGTCTGATCTACGGACCATGGCTCTGTCCGTGAGTCGAGACTTAGCCGATTTTCTGAGCTGGTTTGGGGAGGGCTTGCAGAGGTGAACCACGAACCACCAACATGGGCCGTGGTCTGACCTACGGTCCGTGGATGGCAACTGTGGGTTGCACCTATAATTTCTCAAAGTTTTCCTTTTTGGTCTGTTTCAGATACGGGGTGTTACAGGAGTCTTGTTTGACATTGGTGTCAATTCCTTTTGTTTTGAACTAACCATGAACCATGTGTGATGACACCTAGAATTTTCCCCGTTGGTCTGGTTGACTAAGTGATGCAATCTCTTAATATGATCTTAGGGAACTTTGAAGAGTGTGAAACTATTTGACATTATACATCTTTCGTTGCCTAACTTGTGAGTGTGTGAACTCCGTTTGAACATCCTTTGAGCCTTAACCATATCTTGGAAGAAACTTGATGAAATTGTGACCTTTCTTGATCCATTACCCATAATCCTCATGATTTGTGGTTTGTTTGAATAGCCAACTTAAGCCATAAGCCTAAGTTAGGGGTGTGGTGAAAAGAGAAGGTAAACCAAAAAGTGAAAGAAAGTCCCCTCTGACCCATGATTTTAAGAAAAATAGAACCCCTCCATACAAAAAAAAAAGAGAGAAAAAGAAAAAGAAAAAAAAGTTGTAGAATAAAGTTGTGAAAATACAAAAAGGAAATGGGGTGTCCAAACAATCCATGGAAGATGAATTATGGGGTGAGTTTTGAGCACCAATGAGAATGAAGAAGAAAAGGAAAGAAAGTGTTGTTCACACCACATTTCATGAGGATTGCAGCCATTAAGCCTAAATGACTATACTATGCACTCAACCTCGTCACAAGCCTTGAAAAGACCTTTTTTATCTTGAGTGAGCTAAAACAATTGTTGATTGGAAAATAATGGCAAACCTATAGACGAAATCATACATTGTGTTCATTTTTGTGAGTGTGAGCGTTGCATTTGATTCGGAAACTATAAATTTTGAACCATTGTGTGTGAATATGGAATCATTCCTTGTGTGAGGGCATTTGAGTTCCTTTGTTGAGCTTGAACCTGCATTTGAAGCATGTATTGTGAACTTGAGAATCTTTGATAGTGGTGAGTCACAACTTGAATCTTTGAGTGCACAATTGATCCTTGCATGAGTAAGTTGAGTCTTTCTGTGTTCATTCATGATTGAGTCTTGTGTAGCACTGTTTTAGACATCCCTTTTGAATTGCTGAACTTGAGTTTTACTTGAGGACAAGCAAAACTTTAAATTGGGGTGTTGATGAGTCCACGATTTGGACTCATTTAGGGAATGATATAAAATACATGATTTTCAGGTATTTGGATTTATGAATGATGCATGAACACTAATGCGCAGAAAGGAACAAAGCAAGCTAAAGGAATGAAGAAATGAAGACCTGATGATCGCCGATGTCACTCGGAGAATCACCAAATTTCCATGATACCACCTAAAGTTACAGAATGTTGGAGCTAACATGGGGGTAATTTTGGCAAGAAGAAGTTCTATTCGGCGTGTTACCGATCTATTTGTTGAAGGACAACCAGGTCGCCAAAAGTGCTAAAGAAGATTCAAACAAGTGCTGATGGGCGAGTTAGAAAGAAAAAAGGTGAATCGCAGAGTTATTAAACGATCTCGATCTAGATCTCCTAAAGTTACAGTAGCCAGACCAAGAAGAACTGAAAATTGAAGACGAGATGAAGAACAATTGGTAAGTCGCCGATCTGTCGGTGAAGCCCGATTTACCTCGCCGAGTTATCTTAAACAGTGACACATCAAACTTGTTTAAATTAGTTTTGTCTAGAGAGAGAAAGGCATTCAGAAACGTGAGAGATTGAAAATTGAGATCAAAAAATTACCATTGTGGTTTTTTAGGGGATTTTACCAAGATTCTTGGGGGAGATTTTGTAATACAGAAGATTTTAGTAATTTCTAACTTTTGAATTTCAATTACGTAGCTGTAGAGAACATGCCATATTTCTCATTTTTGCTATGAGTGGCTAAAACCCTTTTCTTGGGGTTTTGACTATGAAGCCAATTGGTGAGTTTTACTTAGTGGGTGTCGTTGAATTGAAAATAATGGCGTTAATTTGAAGTTGGTCTGAGTTGTTGTTGTGTTTTGAAGTCGTGTTGCATGTTTAGTGTAACAAATTCAGTGTTGTGCACTTGCTCGAGAGAGAGGTGCAGAGCCAAAGTAGCAATCTTAGCATCCTTAGTAGTGGGTTACCATGATTTCAGCTTGAGATAGGGAAACATGGGATCTATCCTTTTTATCCAGCTCAAGAGAGTGGATTTAATGAGGACCAAGGGCTGGGCATCTTCCGGTTAGTGTTGAAGTTTGAGAGAATCGACATAAAAAGGGTAATTATTCGAGAGAAAGTTACTTTACATATGGTCCGACCTACGCACAACAAATTTTCCTATTGTGAGAATCAATATTCACCCACTAAGTTAAAATTCAGCAATTGGTTGGTCATTACCCCAAGTTTTACTTTACTATTAGATCATTTCGTGTTGAAGTGTGAAATTGGAGGGATAATAGAAACTTGAAATTTCTGAAACTAAAACAAAAAAGGGGTGTAACACTTGATTAATTGAAGTGATTATTGTCATACTTTCATCATTGAATTTGAAAGAAAACCTACTACCTGTGGGATTCGACACCAACTCACTTAGTTGGGTTATATTACTGACTAACGAACGTTGGCACTTAGTATTGGATGAAGTTTCCTGATACGTGAAATCACTTACATACTTCAATTTCTTCGGAGTAGGAATACTAATGTCTTGGACATACCTCTCGGTTTCTGATGCTCAACCTTTACTTAATGGCAATTTTGAAACTTAGGCACAAATTCGACAATATATTTCTTTATCCCATTCCACCAATAGACCTCCTGCAAATTGGGGGTACATCTTGGTGGCTCCTAGGCGAATGGAATATCGAGAACTATAGGCTTCAGTCAAGATTTGTTCCCTCAAGTCATCAACATTCGAAACACATCAACGACCTTCATATCTAAGTACACCATTTGCCCCTTGGGATAAAGCCTCGATGGATTTCTTAAGCACCGCTTCTTTCAATTCTACCAATATTGGATCAAGACCTTGCTTATCTTTCACATCCGCCTCAAAAGAAGATCCGGACCCATTGTGAACCATAACACTACCCATGGTGGAGTCCACTAGTTAAAAACCTAATCGGGCCACTCTATGAACATATCAAACCAAATCTTTCTTATTTTCTTCAATATTAGTAACAGTACCCATAGAAAACCGACTAAGAGCATCCGCTAATACATTAGCTTTACCGGGGTGATAAAGAACTCTCATGTCATAGTCTTTCAATTACTCAAGCCACCTTCTTTGGCGAAGATTCATATCATTTTGATAGACACATATTTCAAACTCTTGTGATCAGTGAAAACATCAATATGAACTCTTTAGGGCAAAAATAGCCGCCGCTAACTCAAGGTCATGGATAGGATAGTTCTTCTCATGGATCTTAAGTTGCCTTGAAGCATAGGCAATAACTTTACTATTCTGCATAAGAACAAATCCCAATCCAATTCTAGAGGAATTACAATACACCACAAAACCATTCTTACATTTTGGTAATGTCGACACCGCTGCGGAAAAAAGTCTATCTTTCAACTCTTGTAAACACTTGTGACAAGCTTCGGACCATACGAACTTAGCCTTCTTTTGAGTCAAAGTCGTCAAAGGAGAGGCAATGGAAGAAAATCCCTCAACAAACCTTCTATAGTAATCGGCCAAACCCAAGAAGCTTTTAATATCCGAAGAGGTTAGAGGCCTAGGCCAACTCTTGACCAAATTCATCTTCTTTGGATCTACATCAATACCCTTACTTGACACAATTTGCCCAAGGAAAGCTACAGACCTTAAACCAAATTCACATTTGCTAAACTTGAATAAAGTTGTTGGTCCTTGAGAAATTGCAACACAATCCTCAAACGGTCAATATGCTCATTCTCAGTGCTGGAATAGATCGAAATATCAGCAATAAACACAATTTCGAACATATCAAGGTACTGTCTAAACACTATATTCATCAAATCTATAAACGCTGCTAAAGCATTAGTCAACCCAAACGACATTACCAAAAACTCGTAATGACCATACCAAGTTTGAAAAGTCATCTTCAAAATGTCATTTTCCTTCACATTCAATTGGTGATAACCCGATAAAAGATCAATCTTAGAGAAGTAACACGCTCGTTGAAGTTGGTCAAACAAATCATATATCCTTGGAAGAGGATACTTATTCTTAATGGTCACCTTGGTCAACTGACGATAATCAATACACAGATGAAGAGAACCATCCTTCTTTCTAAAAAAAAGCAACTTGAGCACCCCATGGAGAGATACTCGTTCGAATGAAACCCTTATCCAACAAATCATTCAATTGTTCTTTCAACTTCTTTAACTCTGTAGGGGTCATTCTATAAGGAGGAATATAAATAGGCTGCATATCTCAGAGAAGGTCAATACCAAAGTATATTTCCTGTACAGTAGGAATACTGGATAAATCATTAGGGAACACTTCCAGAATCTCATTTACAGCTGGGACCGACTCAAGCATAAGGGTTTCAAAATCTACATCCATCACTCTAACTAGATGATAAATTTAACCCTTAGAAATCATCTTTCTAACTTTAAGACAAGAGACAAACTGACCCTTAGGCATAGAATTTTCCCCTATCCACTCACGGATAGGCTTAATTGGAAATTGAAACTTGACTATGCGGGTGCTACAATCAATAGAAGCATATCAAGAATACAACCAATCAATACCAAGAATGATATCAAAGTCTAACATATCAAGCTCTACCAATTCCACAAAGGTTAGGACAAGGAAACGGGACAATTTCTATAGACCCACTTAGCCACCATAGAATCACAAACAGTAGTAGAGACAGAAAAAGGTTCTAGCAACACATCCGGAAGAACATCAAACATCATGGCCACATATGGCATCATAAAGGACAAAGTAGCACTTGGATCAAGCAAAGCATATACGTCTATTTGGAAAAAAATTTGCATACCACTGACCACGTCTAGAGAACTATCTTTTTCACCTCAGGTTCGGAGAGCATAGAAACAGTTTTGCTTAGGAGCGTTGGAATTCAAACCACTAGGAGGAGCATGCTTGCCCTCTCTTCCTTTTGTCACAGGCATTGGGCAATCGCTCATTTTGTGACCACTCTTACTACAACTAAAGCAACCATCCGTGTCATCTAGACACCTACCCACATGCTTCTTACCACCCTTAGTACAAGTAGACATTGGGAATGAAGATCCACCACCATTCCATCCTTGAGGCTTAAGGTTAGACACCCTATCTTTGTTGACCTTAGGAGGAGCATTGGAAGAACCTTGATAGGAATACCTTTGCTGAAATCTAGGATGACCATGTCCATCTAACCTTGCATGAGAAAAATTACCATCACCAATCTTAGCCCTTTTTACCTCTCTAGAGTTTTCCTTGAGTTTCTCCTCCACATTTTGTTGTGCATGAACCATGAGACAAGAGATGTCCATTTCATGACTGAGCATAGCAGTTCGGCACTCTTTAACCACCATTTCGGACACACCCGAAACAAACTTACTCATCCTAGCCCTTGAATCGGCAACAACTGTTGGAGCCTATTTAGACAATAGAGTGTACTTTAGAGCATATCCCTCACACTAATACTTCCTTGTCGAAGGTTAACGAAATGAAGCACCCTAGCTTCTCTCACATCAAAGGGCAGGAGCCTATCAAGAGAAGCACTCTTAAATTACTCCCAATCAAGAGGACCCACATCATTCGGTCTCCCTTCTTTCCATTGGTTAAACCAAGTTTGACCAACACCTTTCAATTGAAAAGAGGCAAACTCCACCTTCTCCACCGGTGTCACTACTATGATCACCAAAATCTTGTAGAACTTGTCAATAAACTCAAGAGGATCTTCCTCAAACTTAGAATCATGAATCTCTGTAGGATTCATCCTTGTGATGTCCCTTACTCTTTAAGCTACCATAGTCACATTCGCGCTTATGAGAACTGCAACCTCCCTGATGACTTCGGCCGTCATGGCTTTCCCAAACAGTTGAAAAGCAGCCCTAAACTCCACATTTGTAACTTGTTTGGCTAAACAATTGGGCGGAACTTGTGGAGCTTGGGGAGGAGCTTCTTGTTCCACATTCTCCCTCACATTCCTTTTAGCATAATCTCTTTAGGTAGCCATATCCTTAAGAACATAGGATAAGGATTAGGAGAGAGACTTTATAGAATTAAAGTCTATCACATGACTTAAGAGTAATGAAAGAAGTTGAGTTGTTGCGCACTTCACACTCATGAACAAAACTTTGTTAGAAGTGGCTCATGAGACATCCTAGGAACATTCTAAACATTCTTCTTTGATTACCATGTTTGTCATGACCCAGGGGTACCCTTATATGTACCATGGCATATAGAAAAATAAGCGTAAAACAATAGACGATGTCCAAAATATATTATAAACAAAAAGCGGAAGTCTAAGACGCTTGTCTCATCACAGTCATTTAATACAATAGAATATAATTGGGCCTAGCCCATACATCAAGTCCAATTGAGAAATACATGAAAGAAATTGAAAACAATAAAGTCTGTCATCGAAGCATGAGGACTCACCAAAGCTCGGGAATCAATCAAATCACCTACTAACTCGCTTTACGGGCTCAAGCAATCACCTAAACAATGGCGTGCTAAATTTGACCAAACAATGTTGGCAAATGGATTCAAGATTAACGAATGTGATAAGTGTGTTTACATTAAAAACCTTCTGAATCATGAAGTCATTGTTTGTTTGTATGTTGATGACATGTTAATAATGAGTAAGGATATTGACAATATAAATGCTACTAAGTGTATGCTGTCCAGCAAGTTCGATATGAAGGACTTAGGAGTTGCTGATTTGATCTTAGGGATCAGAATTCTCAAAACTCCTCAGGGACTAGCATTATCTCAATCTTATTATATTGAAAGAGTATTGGATAAGTTCAAGTACTTGAATTTCAATGTTGTCAAAACTCCAATTGATTTAAGCTTTACATTTCAAAAGAATGTAGGTGAAAGTGACTCTCAATTG